>VZTG01000864.1:1588079-1610504 GCA_013397845.1 Melanocharis versteri | reverse complement strand
CCCGAGCCATTCAAACAAGTGGCTCCGGCAGCACTTCGGGGCCGGAGCTGGGGAGCGGGCGCAGCGTGGCTCCCTGCCCCGGAGGCGCCGGGCCCTTCACACTGCCTCTTTTCTCTGACGCTTGCTCTTTATTTGACGATGAAATAATGTTGACATGTCTTGAATTATTAAGTATTCCCTGGATTTTATTAGCACATGATGCCTAAATGCTGCCTGTATCTGCTGGGGTCTTAACCAGAGAGGAGCGAAGGAGAGAGGCAGAGAGACAGCGAGGGAGAGGAGAGAGAGGGGTTTTTGACAGCTGTATTTGTGCTGATAAGCGAAGGCACAAGGAGACGATCGACTAGTGAGACAAGAGGGAAGCGGCGGCTCGGAGCTGCTGAGAGGGGCTGCGCTTCCCTCCCGAGACGGCTCGGCCCTCCCGGTGCCGTGCTGGGGCTTGGGGGGGACCCGAGCCCCCTCCCAGCGCCTGGCCGGGCTCTCGGCCGGTGCCTGTGCCAGGGGGCAGCTCGCTGGCTGGGCACACCAGCTGCACGGGGCAGATGCCGATTGAGATCGTGTGTAAAATCAAATTTGCTGAAGAGGATGAGAAGCAGAAGGAGAAAGAAGAAGGGGACAAGGAGAGCCTGATCGAGGAGCCTGCCCGGCCCCGCTCCCGGGATCTGGCCACCTTCGCCAGCACCAGCACGCTGCACGGCTTGGGACACATCTGCCGGTCGGGACGGCTGGGCGTGCGCCAGACCCTCTGGGCATTTGCCTTCCTGGCCTCGCTTGCCTTCTTCCTCTACCAGGCGGCCAAGTCAGCGCTGCTCTACCTGGAGCACCCCCACGTCATGGCCCTGGACGAGGAGGCCATCCGCGAGATGGTCTTCCCCGCCATCACCATCTGCAACATCAACCGCTACCGCCACTCGGCACTCACCGACGCCGACATCTTCCACTTGGCCAACATGACCGGGCTGCCCCCCAAGGACCGGGATGGTCACAAGGCCACAGACCTGCTCTACCCTGACCCCGACATGGCTGACATTGTCAACCGCACCGGCCACCAGCTCGACGACATGCTCAAGAGCTGCAACTTCAGCGGCGAGAACTGCTCATCCCGTGATTTCACTGTGGTGAGTGCACACCTGGCTCAGATTCCCTAGGGGCCCCTACCGACTCGGGGGGCACCCACCCGTCCGCGTCGCACCGGAGCAGGGCTCCCTGGCTCACTCCGGCTGCTGAAGTTTGCATCTCTCTCTGTTTGAGTTTCCCTCCAAGTTTCACATGGAGAGAGGGAGAGGATCCTCCGTGGGAGCTCTCAGCAGGGCTCTGCGCCACAGGACTGGGCTGTCGGCAGGTCTGTGCCTGGGGGGCTCACGGGCAGGAGCCGCGGTGGGTGAGCAGCAGGGTTCAGCGGTCCCCAGGGTGGGTGTGCAGCGGCCGGGGGAAAGCTATGGCATAGAGTCCTGCTCCAGCCTGCTCTTTCCCCGGATCAAAGTGCCCTGACGCAGGCTGCTCTAGTCAGCGCGAGGGGATGGGGCAGGGGAGCAGGGAGAGACCCCTTTGCACATAGGGGAACCTTCCTGCATTCGCGGGATTAGCACTGGGATGTGTGTAAATGTGGAGACTGCCGGCATTGCACAAGCACGTGTGTACATGCCGAGCACAAATGCCGAGCGGCTCTGCTCTGGTGTCACGGCTACAGCCGGGCGAGCGGGGGCTGCCTTGGGCTGCCCACTCGCTGCCCGGGACTGGCAGCAGGGCCTCTTCCAAGCAGCGCCCAGTCTGCCCAGGCAGCGAGCCCCTGGCCGACCGCCGCCAGTGTGCAGCTCTCAACAATATTGAGCCTGGAATCACAAATCCCCGCTGTGGTTTGGGAAAATAAATGTGCTGAACGGGCGGAATACCTGATGGGACCCTTTTCAGACCTTAATGACTCTGGAAATGAGCCGCCTCTCTCCTACGGCTGCCAGGGGCTACTGCTCAGCTGGCTCCTGCGTTCTCAGGAGCTGTGCTGCCAGCCGGACCCTGCTCCGTGCCGGGGAGTGGGGTGTGATGCCATGGACTGTGCCGGATACTGGGGAGGAGAGGAGGCTCCGTGGGGCTGGAAATGGCTGATGCAGCATGTTCCGTTTCACTTCGTGCCCATCGGTACAATGCCTGCTCAATGTGCAGAGTGATGCTGTCCCTGAGAAGAGACGCTTGGGGGGGGCTGCCCTGTGCGGGGGGAGGGGGGGTGGTGGCATGGGGCACTGCAGTGGAGTGGGAAGGAGCGGGGGACAGCGGGGGGGCAGCCCCACTCCTCCTGGGGATTTGCTGGGCTCTGTGCCTGCTCTACGCCAGCTGCTTGAGTTTGCTGGGGAGCAGTGTGGTTCAGCAGAGTCTGGAGCAGAAAGCTCTGGTGCTGGACAGTCCTGCACGTGGCTTGGCCATGCTGACTCCAGCCCTGGGATCCTCCTGGAGGATCCTGCACAGCTTTGGTTTGTGGGGGGAGGCAGTGAACCCAGCCTTGTGCTGGGCAATGGCACAGCATGGCAATGGGATTTGGTGTGTGCTGAGCTGCACTGTGATGTTGGCAGCGCAGAGCTCAGGTGGATGGGGCGGTACAAGCTTCCCACAGCATGGACAGAGTGTGTGGCATGCGCTGTGCTGCGTGGCAGTGAAGGGTGACCACCAGGACAGTCACTGGGACCCAGTTTCTCAGTGTGCGGCCATGCAGGGCCAGCTGGCCTGCCTACCTCATCTGCTTACGAGTATGCCCTGGGGATGCCCAGGCAGCCAGGCTCTGGTATGCTGGCACCCTGCACTGGAGCAGGTTTCAGGCATGAGAATGGTTAGTGCCAGCTGACCCGTGGGCTCATGGCCAAAGAAGGGGAGTATAGGGCTCCTAAAGCTTCCACACACCCTGTCCACAGCTCAACGTTCCTGGCCTTCGAGGCATCAGTGGCTGTCAGCAGAAAGGGGTGTACCTGTCACCTCTCACTTGCCTGGAGCAAAGGGGTGAACCTGGGGCAGGAGAGGCTGCAGAGCATGGGTGTGGGGAAGGATGAGTGAAGATGTGATACATCTCTCTGCCACATAACGTGTCCCAAAGCCTTGCCAGGCAGCAGTGGGACCTGTCAAGGCATCACACCATTTGCAGCTGGAGCCTTCTACTCCCGTTCCCTGAGCCAAATCGGTCCCTTGTGCCTCCTGGGAATGACTGAAACACAGCACAGGCTTCTTGGCAGGCGGGTTGAGTCCCAGCTGTGGTGTGTGGGCTTGGGCACTCCTGTGCCTCGTAGCTGTGGCCCCAGTGAATGGGCACCCAGGCTGCTCATGTGGCAGGGAGCTCCAAGCTTTGTTGGTCCCATTTCTGGGTCCCCATTTGAGCCTTCGTGTTCAGAAAGCTTTTGTACCCACTCTGCTGTGGGCGAGTGTGTGAGTCACGGCATGTCCTAGCAGTGATGGAGGGCTCCCAGACTGCAGCATATCCCAGTAGGGCAAACGGCTTGGGGTCCCAGGGCACCCAGCCCACAGCGAGCAGCCTCTGGAGCAGAGGCTGTCCCTCAGCGATACTGGAGAAGGGAAAGAGCTTTCCCTGCAGCCATGCTTGCAGGAGTGCTGGAGTCTTTGCTTCCCTCTGGGCATGAGGTGGACTTTGTCCAGAGGCTGGAAGTTTTTCAGCACGAGAGTGGCCAAGCTGTGGGGCTGCCGCTGACTGCCTGTCCAGGAGCAGGAGCAGCGCCAGGGCTGGAGCATGTCCCCTCGTGCTGCTACTTGCAGCCTGTGCTCACACAATAAATAACTCGTGCGGATCCTTTAAGTAAGAGCCGTGAGTGGTAAATGATCTTCCCCTATTCAACGTCACAAATCCACATTCTTTATGGGACAGCAAATTAAGAAACTATCGGGAAAAAAAAATCCCCAGCGTAAGCATCTTCCATGTAATAAAGCCCGGCTGGGCTGTAAATCTCCCCAGCGGCAGGGACAACCCTGAGCCGCAGCGAGGCTCCCTGCAGCCCCGCTGACAAATGTGCCCCCTGTGCCGGCTGCTAGAGGGCCGTGCTGGAGCCCTGGCAGAGCCTCTCCTGACCCCACTGAGCTGCGCCGTGCCCCGCAGCCCCCCGGCGTGTGCTGTGCCGGGGGCACTGCCCAGTGCCCGCCCGCACGCTGCCCGGTGGATGCCTCGGTGAGGGTGCCGGGCACGGAGCGCTCCCGGCTGGGCGAGTGCAGCTGCAGAGCTGCGGGTGCCGCCGCAGGAAATCAATGGCACTCTTTACATGCCATTAAGCGGGAGGTTGGGAAGTGTCCCCACGGGGCTGCGGCTGGGCTCTCGCGGGTGGTTTGCACCCACCCTAACCTCCCTGCCTGGCACCCCGGTACAGCCACAACCCGAGGCCAGTTCTGGCCGTGTCAGGTGGCGCGGAGGGAAGAGGGAGCCCTCCCGACAGTGCTTTGAGGATGGGAGGACAGACAGATGGGGTGTGCAGGAGTTTGGGGGCTGTGGGAGGAAGTGCATGGAGGGAGCCCCCTCAGTTGGCAGCAGCATCCCGCCTGTTCGCCGGCAGTGGCTGCAGCAGGAGCCTCCGCTCGCGGCCGGGCAGGAGCCCAGTGCCTTTCTCAAAACCTCATTCGTTGTCAAAAGCCTTTTGTTTGTGATGTGTGACTGCCGAAGCCAGTTGTGCCGGGGCTGGAAGCTGGGGGGGAGCAGGGAGGTTGCTGAGAGCTGGCAGTGCCTCTCGGAGCTGGCACTGGCCCCGGCTCTCCAAGCTAAGCCTCCTGCCTGCCCGGGATGTGGGCAGTGTGAGGGGTCTCCCCAGCACCCCATGCAGACGCCAGAGGGGAAAGCCCTGTGCTGAGATGGGCAATATCCTCAGCTGCATTCCACATGCACACAACAGATCCTGGTTCAGGGGGTGGGCGGGGGCAGCAGGCTGTCGCCTCTGCCTCCTCCCAGCAAGGCTCTCCCACTGTTCCTGACATGGGGACTCTCTGACCTTTCCACCAGAATCGTACTTAATAAATGTCACATTTTCAGCCTATTTTTACTGGGTAAATAGCTGGACTGGTGGTTTTTCACCTGCCCTGCCCTGCCTGGTGCCTGCTCAGCCCCTGGCATTCAACCACTCCATTTTCCCTGTACTCCCGTGCAGGGCTGGGGCCCCCCAGGCTGCTCAGTGGGCTCCAGGTACTGCAGAACCTGCCGTGGCTGGGGCACAGAGTGGCTCTTGGGCCAGGTAGTGCCATATGGGTCCCAGCACAGCATCATTCCCTTTGGAGGGTGGCATGGCTGTGGCTGTGATGAGTGTCCTGCCATGCTTGGCAGGACTGGCTGGGCTGGGACTGGTAGTGTCAGTGCCCAGGAAAGGTTGGAGCATCCCTCACCGATCCCATGGCTGTGAGTTGCTCAGCTGAGCCCATCTGTGCCCATCTGGGTCACAGCACTCCACTCACTGCATCCACATCCCGCAGTCCCAGCCCAGCGCCTGAGCCAGCTACCCAGGGGCTCACAGCCCATCTGGAACCCTCCATCCTCACAGTGTGGCCACTGTGCTTGTGCATTTCCCAGCTTATGTCCCGGGTGATGCAGACATGTCGCAGGTTGGCCGTGCTCCTGTCCGGAGCAGCGGCAGCGCATCTCCAGCGCTGTTACACATGAGCCGCCTGGGCACGGCTCGAGGCGCTGTTTGTGCCAGAAAAACGGGGGACTTTAATGCAATTCGTTGCCATTTAATTTTACACAATTCCTGCTGCTTAATCCGCTGAGAAATGCTAATTTATACAATTCACGTCTAAAAATAAATGTCAGTCCAGCAGCTCCCAGCAGCGGGTAGCTGCTCCCACCAGCCCCCACCAAAGCCTTCTGCAGGGACCCCAGTCTGGAGCCCACCTTGCTTTCTGCCAGCCATGCTGCTACTCCTTGTCCCAGGTGCTCAGGCTGTGGCAGCAAGTGTGTGGATTTGGGGATAATGGGACTTTGGAACATTGTGGTAGGAGAACAAGGGGTTGGCTACACCTAGGGGTGTCACTGCAAAGCCCCTCATGGCGATGGAACAGGGTGACAAGGGGACAAGCAGGTGTCTTGGCAATCTGACTCTCTTTCAGATGGTTGGGGAGACGTTATTGGCATGGGGGGTCATGAGGTGTCTTTGGGACCACTGCTTCCTCATAGATTCCCCCAATAAATCTGGATGCAGACCCATGTGCAGCTGCATCCTGGGCTGTGGCTGGGGGTGCATGGAGCAAGAGGAGTGCCTCGGTGCAAAGGCCTGGCATGTGGCCACCTGGGCTGCCCATGAGGGGTCCAACCATAGGTCAGGGCAGGTGCCACCTGGTTGGCAGGTATTAATTGGTCACAATGTGCCATTAATGAATGTGGGTTGGGAGGGAAGCATGCACCCCTCCTGCCTGGGGAGTGGGGATGCATCATTAGGTCTCTGAGGAGGCTGGTCTGCAGGGGAGAGCAAGGGGGCTGTGTCATGGGGACAAAGGGGATCCATGGCTGGGAGGAGCCTATACTGAGCTCCCAGACCCCTGCCTCTTGCCCTTGAGCATCTCCATACCCTGCTGCCCTCTTTCCCAATGCCACTGCCCCAACCATCTCGCCCCCTTTGCCTCCCCTTCCCCACCCCTTTGCTGAGCAAACCCTCATGCCACCTCCTTCCAAGTGGGGTGGCACTGACACCGGCAGCAGCACTGCGGAGAGAGTGCCAGGGCAGTGGGGTGGGCATCAAGGGCCATGGCTGTGGGTGCCAGCTCCCTGCAGGAGGGGGGTGAGGCGGGGGAGCAGGGGGGTGCGGAGGCGACGCAGCGGGGGAGCAGAGATGCTGGAGGAGCCGACGGCTTTCCCACCGTCTCCCTGATTGAGATCGGATCACCGTGAGCATAAAAAAGCTCTCTTCATAATTATATTTAATGAATTGACTTTAAAAGCTCTTATGCTCTTATCTGGGTAATTTAATATCACACACTTAATAAGCCTGTCTCCGATACGGGGGGAGCCAGCGGCCAGGACGCCCGCGCCTGGTGTGTCTCCCCAGGGATGTGGGACGTGCCATGAAGCTGGGCCCACATGCCAGGCTGAGTGGAGGGGGACGCTGCTGCCCCGTGGGGCCAGGGCACCCATGGGGTGACTGTGGGGCAGTGCCCCTCCAGCACTGCTGGCTGCAGAGGGGGCTGGGCACCTCGGGTGGCTGCAGGAGGGATGGGGACAAGACATGCACAGGGGATTGGCTCCAGAAGCTGGTGCGAGCTGGGGCCACAGGGCTGTGAGGCCATGGGGCAATGGGAACACAGGGCTGTGGGGCTGACAGGGTGCAGGGTGACAGATGGGGCAGGGAGGGTTCATGGGGTGCAGCACGGCTGGCTGGGCATGGGGCAGGGCTGGCTGGGGTGCAGGTGCCCTGTGCCATTGGCATGGTTGGATGCCACATGGCCTTGTGGCTGAAGGGCATTGCTGTCCTTTATGCCAGTGTCAGGTGTGGCAGGGGTCCCATGGGACTGCACTGGGGACAGCCATGGGTCAGAGTGCACCTCAGGTTCCAGTGCCATGATGCTGTTAGATCCCTGCCTCCTTCTGGCTCCAGCCACCTGGGGTAGTCAGCTGGGATGTCATGGAGGTAAAAGAAGTCTTGTCACTGCGGTCTCTGCAGCTCTGTCCCTCTCCCCCCCCCGCACCACCCCGGCTCCTGGAGTCCCAGGTGGGATGTGGGCTGCCTCCTGCAGGCCGGCATTGCTGCAGCCCCACCAGGAGTCTCTGTGCCCCCGCCCCCTCGCCACCCCCCCACGACCCATCCCTGCGTGCAGGCGGGCGCCTGCGGCGAGCCGGAGGGAAGGCTCTGCCATATGGAGCCAAGGGCCCTGGGGACTGCAGGAGCCTGTGTGTGGGCTGGGGCTGGGCCCTGTGTCCTGTGGCCATGGGGACAGCGTCCAGAATCCTCCACACCAGACACTCACTGGACAGTGGGGTGGAAAGCTGCTGGCCAGGCTTGTGTTCGCTGCATGTCAGTTAGAGCTGCTGTGAGCTGGCCCGTCCCCCCAGCCTGGCACTATGTCCCCAGTCACACCGTGCCCTTGGGTCCCTGATTCCCAAGTGATGGAGGACAGAGCAGCGCCTCCCAGCATCCATGGCTGTGCTGCCCCAGGACAGATGTCAGGGACAGGGTCACAAGGGCAGGGTGAGTGATGTTGGCCCTTGGCCAGCCATCCCCGGGCTCTGGAGTGCCTGGCAGTGCCGGCTGCCATCCTGGCACTTGCTGCCAAGGCTGGGCGGGCTGGAGGGAGGCGCGTGCCAAGGCTGTGGGGCAGAGGAACAAGGACACAGCTGCCACCTGGCCCTGTGGAGGGACCGGGGGACAGCCCCAGTCAGAGCGGGGATCCCAGCTCCCCACTGGGGCATGGGGCAGCCGTGCCGGGTCTCCCTCCATGAGGGAGTGTCTGGAGAAGGAGGTTTACGGAGCTGCACTAAGTGACGCAAATGGTTTGAAGCCCATAAAGAGAGACGGTTTTATGTAAGACGACTATATAAAGCTCTGCTGTTCTGCCATTGATGAGATATAGGCCTTTATTTATAGAAGGCAATGTTTGCGGTGCGAGTGCTGAAAGCCAGCCAGGGACCCGCAGATAGGGCGTAGAGTCATTTGACATGCAGCTGCCGTCGACACTGTTCACACATTAAAGAAAAAAATTAACAAGTTTGCAGCCAGTCAGGTGGAAAAAACAATAATTGTCGAAAAACGTATTTCCCCCTTTTTCCAATAACAAATAACTGGAACGCTGTTGGGGAGGCTTGAGCTTGCTTTCCTTCTGGGAAAGGATGGGCTGAGGCTCCAGCCAGGCTAGTGTA
The DNA here is from genome assembly GCA_013397845.1 of Melanocharis versteri. NCBI lineage: Eukaryota > Metazoa > Chordata > Aves > Passeriformes > Melanocharitidae > Melanocharis > Melanocharis versteri. The sequence continues at coordinate 1,601,692 of VZTG01000864.1, read as the reverse complement.
TGGAGTGGGCAGGGGGAGGCAGACAGGGTGGGATGAGAGCCCAGACAGGGGATGCTGCCACAGGGTGGATGTCCCTGCCTAGGCATTTATATGTCCGCGACTGGAATAACAGGGCCTGCAGGCAGGGACAAAGGCACCAACAGCTCAACATGGCCATGTGTGCGCTGGGGGATGAGAAGTGGGGACAAACACCAGGAGCTGAAGGTGCTCACTACATCAGGGGCCGTGGACCAAACCCCGCTGGATTTTCCTGCCTGGGCAAGCATTGTCTCTCTCCACCTGCACACACAGGGATGTTCTGAGCCATATTTCTTAGCCAGATGTGGCTGGGTTTTTACTGGAGAGCATGCAGTGAGTCCCTGTGGTCAGAGCACCCTGCCAAATTCTGTTTCATGCACGAAAGGAGGGAAAACTTCTCATGATTAATTGTGCAATAGGGGAAAACATGCATCTCTAACCTGCTCCTTGCCGGTCGCTGGCCTTTTCTCCCAGGCACTGCCCTGACATGTGGCCAAGGGAGGGTGCAAGGACAGGAGGGTGCTGACACCTCTGCCGTGTCCTGCCCTGTCCTGACTCTGCCATGACCACGAAGGGTCCCAGCAGGGAGCAGTCAGGCTCAAGGTTGAGTAGCTCCCCTGCAGCTCCCTGCACTGTTCTGTGGATGGCTGTCCCCTGCTCATGCTGCAAAGCCTCCCCCGATGCCCCAGTGGGCTGTGCCAGGCACAGGCAGGGCTCTGCCAGCCCCATCACCCACCATGCCACCATTGTGCCAGCAGCAGGCAGGAGGTGAGGGTGGCAAATGGCACTGTGCTCCTGGGCTTGGGTCGGGGGGACTGGACCTGCACCTTGATGCATTGGGACTCAGGGCTCCTGCATGTGCCTGCTCTGTCCCCAGGAGATGTCGCTGGCTGCATGGCTGCTCCTCCCCTGCCGCCCTTTTGAAGCCCCTCTGCAGACGCCCTCCAGATCACTCGGCCCATCTCTGGGCTCTCAGACAGAAGCCCGAGCATACTCTGCACATGATGAGCATCAGCTGAGCTCAGCTGGGCTCAACAGGTTTTCTTCCAGCAGAACAAAAGGTTGTCACCTGATTGCCGCTTGGGGAAGGTGAGTGCAGGAGGAGCTGGGGGACAGGAAAGCCAGTGACTGGAAGGACCTGTGGGCACTGTCCTCCAGTGGCACGGGGGTTGGGGACCCCTCTCTGTGTTGGAGAGCTGAGCTAGGCTGTCCCCTGCCCACAATGGCTGGGCAGGCAGGGAGCAGGGGCTGGGGGACACACTGGTCACTGCTGGCCGCCCGCTCTGAGATGTGCAGGGCAGGAAGGGAGAGGAGGCACAGCCTTGTCAGAGTAGAACCTCTGATTAATCACTAACTGCCGGCCCTCCAGCCAGCAGCTCATTAGCAGTTTAATTCCCGGTGCCCGGCATGCAGGAGGGCTGTGCAGCTCTGATTGAGCTGGATGCACTCATCTGGGCAGCTGCAATCAGGTGGCGACCCCCCCACTCTGGTCACAGTCACAATCAGTGGCCACGTTCCCTGTGTCTGGGGTGGGCTGGATAGCAGGTGCTGCAGGTACCACAGGTGATGCAGGTGCTGCAGACGCTGTGGGTCCAGTGGTCAGGCACGGGTGAGACACATCGGTGGCAGTGGCTACAGAGAGCTTGTGAGCAGGGCCAGGGGCTGGAGATGTGCCCATGTCTCCCCCTGTATCCATCGGCAGTCCAGCTGTGCCTGGAGTGTGGCAGTCCCCGCAGTGTCGTGGGGCTGGGAGCAGCTGTCAGTGGTGTCAGCAGCCGTGGAGAGGCACTGCGCTCCACTGCGCGAGGATATGTCACCAGCCTGTCATCTCTGGAGTCAATGACACCCTGCACATCCCTGTACTGTCCTGTCCCTCTACCACCTGCACCCACAGGGCAGCAAAATGGGGGCTGTGGTCCGTGCCTGCATCCTGGTGTTCCTGCCACCACCCTTTTCTGTCCTGGCTCTTCTTCCTCCCAGACCCCTTCACTAACGGGATGGGGGAATTCACCTGGGCCATGGGAGCAGGACAGGGGCAGGAGGGAGCTGAGGGGCAGGAGAGAGGCACTGTCTGTGGATGCTGCCTTTCTCCCATGGACCTTAAACTCCATCTGGGCATGCAGAGGTGGGCACCGCCATGCCTCCCAGCTGCCTGGGGATATTTGCAGCTCAGCCTTATCCCTTTGCCCTCCAAAACCTGCTGTGTCCTTCACTCCCAAGCTGCCATCTCCACAATTTCTTCACAACGCAGGGAGTGAGGGAGAGACCACAGCAGAGAGAAGCCTCTCCATCTTTCTTCAATGCTCCAGTGGCTGGAGCAGGGCAGGGAAGGGGCCTTCAGGTGTACCCACCGCGGTGGGGCAAGGAGGGCTAGGGTGCATGTGGGGGCAAGTCAGGGGACATGCTGGGGCTGTGACTCCTGCAGAGGAGGAAGGGCTGGCCCAGCATCTGGTGCTGCTGCTCCTGGAAAAGGCTTGGAGTAGCCCGCTTTCCCGAGAAGCGTGGGACTGAGGGCACTATGCAAATCCAGCTGAGATTGATGCGAGTATTAATTATGTCCCATCAGCTCAGCTCTTGCCCAGCAAGGCAGGGCACTGGGTCATGCTGCAGCTTGTGCAGGAAAGATGGATTTGCACTGGCAGTGTGTCCCCTATGCCTGTCTCCCTGTCCACAGCCTGCTCCCACCACCCTGCTGTGACTGTGGTGTGCCATGCAGGTTGGCCTGGCTGTCCCAGCCCCACGGCACTGCCTGGCTCAGGGGTGAGGTCATCACTGAGCAGGGAGGTGAACGGTCTGAGGCAGGAGCAGTGCGAGCGCTGTCAAGCAGTCTGGCATTCCCAGCTCTGAGGTCCTGCTAATCAGAGAGTGTCTGCAATTACATGTGCTAATTATGGGCAAGGGTTCACAGTAATTCCTGCCCTGCTGGCATGACACTGGTCACACCAAGGTGCATTGCTTCTTCATGAGGACAGGGGGAACCAGGACTGTTCAGCAGGCTCTCCTGGCTCAGGAAATGGTGTATCTCAGCCAGTCCTTCTGCCCAGCCACTTCCCACCCCATCCCACCCCATCCTTATCCCATCCCCATCCCATTCCACCCCACCCCACTCCACCCCATCCCCATCCCATTTCACTCCATCCCATTCTATCCTTTACTGGACATGGTACAGCATGTACAGTGCCATACATGGAGCCCTGCATATGTGGCCATGACAGCTGCTTTGTCCCCGAGCACCTGGCTGATCACATCTCAGTGGAGCTGCTTTTCAGAGGGAGTTTTTCAGGCTCTGACCCCCCTGTGCTGCTGCTGCTGCTCTGACATCCTGTTTCCTTATCGCCTGACATGACCTTAATTAACTCCCTGTGCTGATAATGCTCTGGGCTTCTCCTCCAGGAGCTGTATCTCAGCATTGTGTCCTGCCTCATCCTCTTAGGGGCCACTGCAGAGACTGCACAGGCAGCCTGGAGCAAGGGGGAGAAAGGGATGCGTGGTGCAAGCAGGGCAGGGCAGTGGCACTGGGGTCACTGGGATGACATGGAGTGAATGGGACAGTGCAGGAGCCAGGGGATTGGTGCTGCACTGAGGGTTTCAGAGAGATGCTGACCCGGTGGAGATGGCTGTCATGGTGGAGGGGGTGGGTTCAGGCAGGAGGAGAGGCTGTGCTGATGCCAAGGGCAGGGTGGCAGAGGCAGTGGTTCCCATGGCAGCATCATCCATCCCAGGCTCCAGAGGTGCTTCGCACCAGCGTGGAGGGATCCTGGCTCTCCTTGCACTGCTGCAGGGGGGCTTGGGGGCCTGAGCTGGCACGGCCCTCCACCCCTGGGAGCTGTCTGACTGCCCGGCTGCCCCCCCACTGCCAGCCCTAGTGGATTGAAATGCCGGCACTTATGACTCGTAGCCGCTTTATCTCCCGTGCTTGGCAAATATTGGCAAAGAGGAGATGTATCAATAGTGAGGTTTGCCGATGGGAATCTCGGTGTGTGATCCCACCAGCTCCATGCTGTGCAGTAGCCCAGCTGCCTCTGAGGCAGCTGTTCATCAGGATTGAGCCTGGCAATGGGCACTGTCTGGGGCCCATGGGGCTGCTTCCAGCACCTTTTCCCCACAGACTGGTTCCCAGTAGGCTTCTGTTCTGAGTTTACCTGTGTTTGCAGGTCATGTCTCATCCTCCAGCACAGGAGCAGGGCTCTGGAGCAAGGTCCCTGATCAAGTCCCTGTCACCTGCAGGTAGCTTTGACCTGGCAGCAGTCAGGCCAATGCCATGAGCCCTGCAAAAAGCAAAAGTTGCAAAATGCTCTCAGACAGTCTCCTCCCAGCTTGCAGCCACACAATCCTCATCCTCACTCCTATTCCCTACAACTCCTAGTCCCCAAAACTTTAGTTCTGCCTGTCTCAGGTGCTCAGCTCCCATCCCCAGGCCCATAGCCCAGGCAGCAGTTAGGATGAAGGACCAGCTGTTCCTAGGGCATGAGTGGGCAGGGTGCATTTTGTCCCCTCTGCTCATGCTGCCTGCAGACACAATGGGAATTGTATTTTCCTGAAGCTGGGCATGCAATGGACACCACAGGCATTATGGAAACTGTGTACAGATACACTTGCTCACAGCATGGGATGTATAGAATGCTGGGAGCAGCATACAGTCCTGGGAACGAGGCACTGGATCCAAGCAGGGGCAAGGAGAAATGGTCTGAAGAGAGGAGATGGGAGCTGCCTGTGCTGCTCCCCTTTGTGTGGGAGGCAAAGGGGTATGAGGAGGCAAGAAAGAGGTCCCCAGCTGCAGGGGCAGGTTGCCTTACCCCATTCCTGCCAGGACATGTCCCTGCTCCCACAGCAAGCCCTGGGAGCTAGGACGAGCTGAAGAGGAAACTGAGGAGCTCCTGCAGGTGCCAAGGACCAGACATGCAGGGGAAGCAGACGCCTTGGGAGTCCTGAGACCCCCAGCCCATCACCTACATGGCAAGCAGAGAATGGGGATATAGGGATAGAAGGATATGGGCTGCAGGGTTGTCCCTGCCTGCCAGTGCCTGCACCTCTTCCCCTTCCCGGCAGCCCCAAGGAGGGAGCCCCTGTCACTGCCAGGGCGCAGGGGCTCTCTTGATCAGCCCCTCCGCCTGGGAGCACCCAGGCTGGGGAAAGCCAACCCCTATCATGTTTGTTCCATTGATTTAGCGCCGCGGAGAGGGTTTAATCAGCCTTTAGCCTGCACGCTCCAGCATTAAGAACAAATCCATTAGCCACGAGATAACCACAAAGGGTTGCACTGAGGCTGGATGAGGTCCCAGCGCCTTCAAGATGCAAATTGGCAATCAAAGATCAAAGCCGTGCAGCTCCCTAATCTCAGCTAAAAGGGCTCAGCTATTAACGAGCCCTTTCCCACTGAGCTGTGATCACCCCACTTCACTAGGGCTCCCTATGTGCTGTCGGGTTACACCATCATCCCGACTGGCCCCCAGGTCCCCTGAGCTGGCCCTGGGGAGCAGGGTGCATCCAGGGCTCAGGCTATTTGCTTGCATGTTGTTTCCTTCAGTTCTGACATATTGGAGTCAAATTCGTGTTGTCGGAGAGAGCAGAGCCCACAGCAGTGTCGGGGTTCAGCGGCTGGAGGGGAGGAGAAAGGGAAGAGGTGGGAGTTTGGATGGGGCAGGGTGGTGGGAGTGCTGTGCGGGGCTTATGTGGTGACTTCGGAGACGGGGAGGATGCTGGCAGGCGACTACCCCTCCCGCTGCCCAGGGATTTAGCCTGGTTCAGCCCCTGCCTGGTTGCAGCAGGTGGCTCAGGGCAATCCCTGCTGGCCCCAGGGAAATCAGTGGTGGGGAGCATGGCGTGAGGGCAGGCAGCAAGGAGCGGGTGAGGGATCATGTCACGGCAGAGTGTTTTGGAGCCAAGTTCCACTTTTGAGGGTATTCCTGCTCGTCCCATGTCACCCTGGAGCACAGGGTGCACGAAGCCCTGGTTCCCGTAGCCATCCTGCCAGCTTTCACATGGTGCTAAGTTCAGGCTGCAGGATGCAGTCGGCCCCCCGCTCCCCGCCCAGGCCCTGTTGCCTGTGGTGGCTCCACACATGGCTGCCCCAGCAGCCCCACGAGTCCCAGTCACCCCACACTACGCAGGAGCGCCGCGAAGCTGCCGAGCTGTGACAGGAGCTGCAATGCCAGCACCGTCAGCAAATCTGTGGCAGCACAGATGTGTGCTCTGCTCAGCATGATCCGGCTCAGGGACCAGTATCCCCCCGCATCCTGCTGAAATGGTCAGAGAGTGTGTGAGGCATCCTGCAACAGGTGGGCAGGGAACGCATCAGCCCCGGCAGTGGGAAGCAGAGGGTCATGTCTGGCTGTCCTTTTGTCTGGGGACCCACTCTACTGGCAATTGCTCATTGAGGTGTTGCTCATGCCCCTCACAACACACCCTGGCAGGCAGCACAGCCTTGCAAGAGCAGCAGGCAGTGAGGTGCTAGCACCTCAGCCAAGGTGACAATAAATCTTATCAGTGTAAACCCATCCGTAGGCAGGAGGATAACCCCCGTGACAACCTAGCAAGAGCGGAGGCTTCGTCTTCACCGTGTCAGTGCTGTGGATTTACAGATAAATGCCACGGCTGGAGGGACCCCGTCTCCTCCCCTCCCGCCTAGCCCTGCCCTGAGGCTGCGGGAGCTGCCAGGTCCAGGCCGGTGTGTCCCGGCGACAATGGCCATGGTTGCCTGGTGGGAAGAGCGGGCCTGGTTTGGCACCCGGCAGGGTGGACACCTGGATAGGTGAGGATGGAGGGAGGGGCACATGCGGGACAAGGTGGCACTGCCCTGCCTGCTGTCCTGGCCCTACTGTGTTCTACACGCACCGTCCCATGGAGCCCCGCATCCTCCATAAGCCCGTGGGGACTTGGGCATCGCGCAGGCTGGACCACCGGAGCTCAGTGATCGGGAAACGTGTGGCTGAGTGTGTGACACTGGCAGTGTGTCCCCGAGGCCGTGTGACAGCGGCTGGCGCGAGCCAGCAAGCTTGGTGGGTGCAGCCTGTGTGCCCATCCCCGCGTGTGCCGCCCCCGCTCCGGCCGGGCAGCGAGCGGTGCGGTCGTGCCAGGAGCGGGGGCTGCGGAGCGGGGCGGCAGGCGGCATCCCTGCCCCGGGCCCCGCTCCTCGGCTCAGCTCCCCCATCTCCCGGCAGCCGTGGGAGCAGTAATGAGATGGAGCAGCAGAAGGACGGCGAGATAAGGCTGCCTGCGCTGCCCCAGCAGATTAAACGCTGGGATTAAGCAGGCGGTGCCAGCTCTGCTGCCTTTTTATCTCGCTGCTTCTCCCCTCTTATTCTCCCGCAGTCGATAGAGAACGGTCTCCGAGCTGTCAGCAAAGGAAATTGCTTGTTAACCCTTTGGGGACGGGCGGCGGAGCTCCCTGTACGGCTGCTTTCAAAGAGAAGCGGTCCCCGGGGGATGCGCTGCCCGCGGAGCCAAGTGGGGACGCGGGGACACCTCCCCGCAGGGCCCCGCATGCGAAGGAGAGCAAGACAGGGCCGGGGGTGCCCAGGATCTGCAGCCAAAAGCCACCAGCGCCCAACCAGCACCATGCAGAGGCACTGATGCACTGGGGTTCCTGCGAGGTGACAACAGTCAAAAGCAGAGGCTGGCTAAGCTCCACAAAGGAGCCCCGGGGACATTGCATACCCCGCTTTCGGGTATCCTTGATGTTCCCTGCTTCCTCCAGCCTGCAAGATGTGTGGGCTCAGTGCTACATCTCTGTGAAACCACAGGGCTGGGGATCCTTCTCTGGTCCTGAGGACAAGTGGCACGGGCCAGCTGTGTCTGCACAGTACCGCGCATGGTGCTGGATCTCCTCCAACTGCCAAGGGGAGCCCGCTACCCAAACCCATCATTATTGCTCTCTGTGTATGTGAGTGTTTTGTTGGGTTTGCAGCAGCGAGGCTGAGCTGCAGCCCATCCCAGTGCTTATCCGTAGCGTGCTGTGCTGTGTGCCCGGGAGCCGTGTGCCCGGCGCGGGGGTGTCTGAGGGTGGGAAGCCGGCTGGAGAGCGCCGGAGGGTGCACAGAGTGACGGCAGGATTGCTGCTCAGCACAGTCCAAACCAAGCTAGGGAGTGTCTTAGCAGCTCGACAAACTCGTTCTGGCGTTTTTGGGGGTGCAGCTTTGGTGCAATCTTTCCCGTGGGGACCCTGAGCACCTCCTGAAGCAGGAGGCAGAAACATGGGGCAGAAATCTTCTGCAGCTCCAGCACCCCACTTGTACCAAGGGAGAGACCAGGGTAGGTAGGCAGCATGCTCAGCAACTCAGAGGGGTTTTCCGGTTGCCAACAGGATGGACTTGCCCAGCCCCTGCCCTCTCATCTCACTGCCCTCCCCCTCGCATCCCTGCCCTGCACTGCAGCATGCCTTTGCCACTGGCACTTCATCTTCTGCAATTCCCTTGGTGTTGGCTCCTTCACCTGCCCAGGTGTCGCTTTTGGTGGATGCTTGAAAATGAGAACAATGAAAGCACAAGCTGCCGGGAGATCTGCAGCGAGCAGGTTAGCCCCTGCTGGGGCAGCAGTCCCGACCGGCTTGGGATGATGCCCCACGGCTGGGGTGGAATGAGAGGGAGAGCAGTGTGCGAGCCCTGGCAGCCAGGGCTGAGGAGCTGGAGCTGATGCTGTGCCGGGCAGCCGGGCTGCGCAGGCAGGCAGAGGCTGAATCGGGAGAGGAAACCAGAAGCGATTGGCACGTGAAGGCTGGCAGGCTGGAGGCTGCGAGGGGATAGGGTTGCTGTTTATAAATACATCAAGGGAGTAAACACAAGGGANGCCCCGGGGACATTGCATACCCCGCTTTCGGGTATCCTTGATGTTCCCTGCTTCCTCCAGCCTGCAAGATGTGTGGGCTCAGTGCTACATCTCTGTGAAACCACAGGGCTGGGGATCCTTCTCTGGTCCTGAGGACAAGTGGCACGGGCCAGCTGTGTCTGCACAGTACCACGCATGGTGCTGGATCTCCTCCAACTGCCAAGGGGAGCCCGCTACCCAAACCCATCATTATTGCTCTCTGTGTATGTGAGTGTTTTGTTGGGTTTGCAGCAGCGAGGCTGAGCTGCAGCCCATCCCAGTGCTTATCCGTAGCGTGCTGTGCTGTGTGCCCGGGAGCCGTGTGCCCGGCGCGGGGGTGTCTGAGGGTGGGAAGCCGGCTGGAGAGCGCCGGAGGGTGCACAGAGTGACGGCAGGATTGCTGCTCAGCACAGTCCAAACCAAGCTAGGGAGTGTCTTAGCAGCTCGACAAACTCGTTCTGGCGTTTTTGGGGGTGCAGCTTTGGTGCAATCTTTCCCGTGGGGACCCTGAGCACCTCCTGAAGCAGGAGGCAGAAACATGGGGCAGAAATCTTCTGCAGCTCCAGCACCCCACTTGTACCAAGGGAGAGACCAGGGTAGGTAGGCAGCATGCTCAGCAACTCAGAGGGGTTTTCCGGTTGCCAACAGGATGGACTTGCCCAGCCCCTGCCCTCTCATCTCACTGCCCTCCCCCTCGCATCCCTGCCCTGCACTGCAGCATGCCTTTGCCACTGGCACTTCATCTTCTGCAATTCCCTTGGTGTTGGCTCCTTCACCTGCCCAGGTGTCGCTTTTGGTGGATGCTTGAAAATGAGAACAATGAAAGCACAAGCTGCCGGGAGATCTGCAGCGAGCAGGTTAGCCCCTGCTGGGGCAGCAGTCCCGACCGGCTTGGGATGATGCCCCACGGCTGGGGTGGAATGAGAGGGAGAGCAGTGTGCGAGCCCTGGCAGCCAGGGCTGAGGAGCTGGAGCTGATGCTGTGCCGGGCAGCCGGGCTGCGCAGGCAGGCAGAGGCTGAATCGGGAGAGGAAACCAGAAGCGATTGGCACGTGAAGGCTGGCAGGCTGGAGGCTGCGAGGGGATAGGGTTGCTGTTTATAAATACATCAAGGGAGTAAACACAAGGGAGGGAAGAGAGCTATTTAAGCTAAGGGACAATGCTGGCATGAGAACAAATGGTAAAAACTGGCCGTGAATAAATTTAGGCTGGAAATGAGTGAGATTCTGGGACGAATTCCCCCCAGGAGCAGCAGGAGTAGAAAGCACAACTAAGTGATGGCACTTTCTCTGCCACCAGAGGCTGTCATATGTGTGCAGTGTGGTGCCGTGCCTGTGCAACAGAGTCCCCAGCTACTCCCCTCTGTGTCACAGACACCCTGGCTCCATGTGGCTTGGGCAGCACAGCTCCCTCCAGCTTCTGGCTTGGCCGGTGCAGGACTCCTGGGGCAATGGTTTGCAGGAAGAAGTCCTTCTCTGGCACATGAATTTGGGCATGCTGTCACAGATGCTGATCCTGAAAGCTGGATGGTGCCAATGTCCCCCTGCTTTAATAGTCACTGGCAGCGCCAGGGCAGATTTGCTTGGAGGGTGTCATTGCCCATGTGCACGGTGCATCCCTCTGCCTTGCATTGCATCCCTATGCTCCTGACCCACTGGGAGCAGGAAGCCCTTGTCTAGATCCTGCCTGTTCCTGGGGATATGGGTTACACGCTGTCCCTGACACAGCAGCCAGGTTGTGACCTGCTTGCCCTGCCCAATGTTGGGGCTCGGGTGTCTCCCACTGCTCTGCCTGGCCAGCGGCACAGCCTGCAGCACAGCTGAGCAATTGGTATTCCAGCAGCGAGCCTGCTTGGCATGAAAAGGGCTCTGCCAGCCCCACACGCCCACATCTCCACTGCTGGCTCAGGCCTAGCCGAGGGGACTCAGCTGGCAAGGGCTGTCCTGTAGCACAGAGAGAGGCACAGCTGCAGTGGCAGGAGGGGTCCTGGCCTTTCTGGGATATGCCTGCAGCAGCCTCTGGCCCCCTTGCCCCACACTGTTTTCCCTCTTCCTTTGGAGGCAGATCAGGGAGCTGCAGGAGATATTCCAGAGCTTAGCCTTTCACAGGGTGGGGGAAACAAGAAGCCTAAACCGTCACTTGCATGTGTTGTGCCAAAGGTGCCCTGCTCTGTTTGGGCTGAGGATGCAGAGCCTGGTGCCCCATGGAGGCAGCAGCCCCAGATCCCATATGCAGGGCTGTGTCCTGCAGAAGGCATCCCGGCAGCTCCCTGTGGGGCAGGGGGCTGCACTGAGGGGCTGCTAGTGCGGGAGATGGTTGTGCTACTGCCAGAGCTGGGGTCGAGCCAAACTGGCACTGTTCCCCAAATCCTCCTGGGAGCGGGGAAAGGAAGTGGTGCGACCATGCATGAGAAGGGACGTTAGCAGTGGCAAAAACATCCCACTGGCTCAGAAAATTGCTGCAGAATCGGGCTTGAAATGAGTTGAAATTGCTGAATCCAAGCGGATCTCATATCCCGGGCAGTAGTAATGCTGGCGTCAGCGCTGCGGCTTCCCTCCCGGGGCACCCAGGCAGGGCCTGGCTGTGCTGTGCGGGGGGNGGGATAGCCACAGTGGCAGGAGCAGAGCAGGAGGCAGGGTGCGTGGGTGTGCCATTGCCCCAGCTCTACCAGGGTCATCCCAGTTTGGCCCCAGCTCCTGTGCCATATCTCCTGTCCAGGAACATCCCTGTGCTCCAGCTGCCTGCACTCACTCAAGAAGCAGCATTTCCAGTTCTGGAGCCTGCTTTCCTTTATGCCACAGCCTTGCCTGTGCTAATTTGCTCTCTGGGCTCGGGTACCTGGAGATGACCCTCAAGGTTACCCCTAGGCTGGCATCCCCACCAAGTCCAGTGTGGGCAGCACTCTGGTGTCCTCCTATTCGTGTCTCCAGCCCCATTATGACCCAAAGATGACTGTTCTCAGGGGTGCTTCTACACTGGGGTGATCGCTCCTGTGTGGTGTGCCCGTGCCCAGGGCCTGCTTGTCACCTGCATGTCCCTGTGGGAATGTGGGAGCAGGGCTGGATGTCCCAGCAGGTATGTGGGAACAGAGCTGACTGTCCCAGTGGGGATGTGGGAGCAGGGCTGGGTGGTCCAGGCATGCAGGAGCAAGATCTGCTGGCACCACACATGTTGCAGCTCGTTCCCCTCGCATGAAAACATTTGGCTGGAAGCTTAGTGCAGCCTCTTGTCTCCTCAGAGCAATCAGGATTTGTCACTGCTTGCAATGTTTAACGTCGTCTTCCAGAGGCTAAATACCGTGGGGAGCCATGTAAGCCGCAGAAATACCTGCGTGAGCTGGGATCAGCCCGAGGCTGGCACAATGGCCTGGCAGCACTGAGGATGGGGGACTGGGAATGCATGATGTTGGTCCTCATGCCCCCAGTGCTTGTGGGTGGGCTGGTGTGAGCCAGGGTGAGGATGCTGGGGGTCAGCACCTTGCTCCCATAAGGCTCTCCACAGCAGGGGGGCTGGGAGGCAAGTCCCAGGGGCATGGAGGGCACTTGGGTGGCCCCAGAACTGTGTGGGGTGGGGAAGATGCCAGGGTCCTCAGCAATATCTGACTGGTATCTGCCTGCCGAGGCGCAAGCAGCTATTTCTGTCAAGGTCAGTGTGTCTCCATGGGAGAAAGAGGAAAATGAGAAATCATGTCAAGAAATTACCTCCCTAATGGGGTCTCCCCTGTATGTGAGCATGGCGTGGGGATGCCGGCATGCACTGCCTGAGCAAGGAGACAGGAACGTGACATGGGAATGCTGCCTCTCTGGCCCTAAGACTTCAACACTCATGGGTGCCCAGCAGGCAGAGCCGGGTGCCCAAGGGCCCATGCCCCAGTTGCTATCCTTGGCTGGACATGTGTGCTACAGTCCTGCAAGGTGTTTTTCTGGGTCAGCTGCAGGGAGAAAATCATGTTCCTGGTGCAGGCAGGCTCTCCTCTGCTCTTCTTCTTCCTCCTCCTCCTCCTCCTCGTGCGCTCCCTGTTATCTAATTGGATTTGTCATGGTGGAAAGGCAAAGCCCTTCAGGACTGTGCTGTGCTCTCGCCAGTGTGATTTCACAGCTGGCTTCAGCACCCCAGTAGCCGACAAGTGAGTAACTCAGCTGGACGCCACGGGCACCTCTGCTCCCCATGCTCCCCCACAGCCGTGCCCACCTGCCTGGAACACGGCCACCACCCCAGCTGGACCTTCTCCTCCAATCCTGCCCAACGCGGGTCCCTATCCCTAAGCCCTGTCCCCACGTGCCCCAGCCTCTGCATCCCATCCCCATCCCTCACCCCGCTCCAGGGTGATTGCCATGCCGCCCGGAGATGTCTGAACTGACACGAGATGGAAGCGTTCACAGAAATGACATTTTCTCCAGCCTGGGGAGCTTATCCTCCGTTTAAAGAAAACTAATATAGAAGCTGCCCTGGTGTGCCGGGGCTGATGGTATCAGGCTGGCAGCCGCCGGCGCTCACAGCTGCGATAAATCTCAGAAAGGAGCCGAGCCGGCTCCAGCCGCCCCACAGAGAGAGGCTGAGCCGTGTCCTGGCGGTGCTGTGGGCATACAGCGGCTGGAGGGGACAGCTCAGGGCGGCTACGGTGCGGTGACCCACAGGGTCCCGAGGATGCAGGGAGCGGGGAGCCCGCGGCGGGGATGGTGCCAGCGCTAGACTCGGCGGCGGGGCTCCGGCAGGAGCCGGAGCGCTCAGCGGCGGCCCGGCGCGGCTCAGGGGCTGCCCGGGGCCAGGCCAGGCCGGGCCGGGCCGGGCGCG
>VZTG01000864.1:1569437-1580527 GCA_013397845.1 Melanocharis versteri | reverse complement strand
CAGCGTGGCGGCTCCTGCCCTCACTCCCCTGCCTGTCGCTGCTGTTTTGCACCGTGCACGTACCCCTTGCCATGCTCCCAGCCCCGGGTGCTGAGCACCCGCTGTGCCTCCCCCAGACTGTACATGGTTAGGAGGGTGCTCCGTGCCCAGCACTGCCCGGACAGCCACAGTCCAACCCGCTGGCCAGAGCCTTGGCCAGAACTGGTGCCCACAGTCCTCCTGCCTGCCCTGAGATGGCGGGACCCACGGCAGGACGCATGGCAGGACCTGCAGCATTCCCCCTGTCCTGTTGTACATTGCCTCCACCCCCTCCACTGTAGCAGCAGACACCAGCGCAGGGCAAACTGCCCCAAAGTATCTCAGGAGGGGGGGCGAGCTGGCAAAGCCCCCCTCAACACACACACTTGGCAGAGGGGGACCCCAGGGCAGGAATTTGGGACCTCTGGGGAAGGCTGGGGTTGAGCCAGGCAGCCTCTGGCCCTGCTGGTTTGGTCCCCATCCCTGGTGCCCACAGATGGAACATGGCCATGCTGTGCCGTGCCCAAAGCCATAGATGCAGGAGGAGCCATCATCCTTGCAGCCCTCAAGGCCCCACACATGGGAGGCACAGGGCAGGGACCAGGGCACCAGCAGCCCTGGCTCCAGGTATGCGTGGTCCAACAGCTCCCCCAAAGTATGCACCCACGTCTAAGCATGTTCCTCGTGGGTGCCAGCACCCAACTGAGTGGTGTTCCATGTCCCCCTGCGTGGGGGGATACACAGCGAGCCTCCCGGCAGGGCAGCCCTCCAGGAGCACACCGAGCCGGCTCCCCTTGGGGTTCCCATACGCCAACCTGCAAGCAGGAGGGTCCCCAGAGGGGTGCCACATGTTAGCCCAGGAACTTGCCACGGCCATGCCAGCCAGCCTTACACCAAGGTCTCCTGCAGCAAGTGGGGGGTGCAGGATGTGTCCCCTTCCTGCCAGCTGGAGCAGCAGGCCCTGAGCGGGGTGGGCATGGGCACCACGGCGGGAGGGCCAGCACGAACTGCCCTCGTGCTGGTCAACGTGAGAGATGTGCGTCACTGTTTTATAAATGTACAAATGCTCCCTAATAAAGAGGCACAAGTAGGTACAGAGATGCCTGCGAGGGCTTATGGGGCAGAGAGGTGGGTGAGACACCACCCTAAAGGAGAGGTGGTGGTGGGACCCAGGGAACATTTTACAGCCCTGCGCTCATGGACGAGGGGTGCAGGGTGAAACTGAAACAGGGGAGGCAGAGGATGGGTGGAGGGGAAGGGGGGCCCTGCTGGGGCTTTCCCTGGCAGAGCTGGTCCTCCAGCTCCTGCCTTCTCCAGACCTTTCTTCATCTGCCCCAGCTACCCTGCAGCAAAAAGGGGACACAGCAGGAAACAGAAGCTGACCTCTTGGTGAAGGCTGCCAGCACCCGGCACCACAGGTTTTCCTCTAAACCAGTGAGGGCTGAAAAAGCCTGAGTTAACTGGGTGCAGCTGGGACACAGGGCCCCATGCCACAGCTCAAACCATGCCCTGTGAAAAAAACACTGAGGTTGGGTGCTGAAGGGAAAAACAAGGAATTAGCTACATTCTCCGTATCTTTTTATCACCAATAAGAGGGTTGGATCCCTTTAGGATGGAACTGTCCTTGCCACCAGATTCTGACCCATCTGCCCCTCCAGGATGCCCCATAATTTCACCCACACAAAGATGGCAACTGGGAGCTCATGGTGCCTCCTGCTCTGCAGTGCAGACATGTCGCAGGAGCTGGACAAGGAGAGCAGGACTGTGTGGTGAGCCCACAAGATCCTTCCTCAGGATGTCCTCCAGCTCCTTCAGCGCCATGCACAGGAGTGAAGCATGGCAGAAGAAAAGGCTGAGCTTCATGCATGGCCCATCCTGGCTTCTATGCCAACAAAGTGGCCTCAGGACCATTCCCAGGAGCCCTGTAGTGATGACCAAACGAAGATTTGACATATATTTTTCTCTGTTGGTCTCAGCACCTCTAGTCTTTAATTTGATGACTTCCAGGTGCTATCTGGAAGTGACAGCTCCTGTAGGGTTTCCCACTGCTCTAAACAGGACAGGCAGAGAAGGTGAACCCAGCACCACCCCTCACCTGTGATATGCCTCATGTCCCAGTGCAGATGGCACTGGGCTGAGGAGGGCCAGTGGGACAACCCAGGTTTAGCACCCCAGGGTCAACCACAAATCCCAGTGCTGTGGCTCCTGGGTGCCCCCTCCCATGCTGTGCCTGTTCAAGGGCCACCAGGGCCTTGGTCCTCCCCAGAGATGGAGATGCTGCCACCTGGGGCTCACCCAGCACAGCGCTGCTTGAAACACCTGTAATGAGCCACATGAAATAGCTGGGGCATAATTAGAAGGGGATCCACTACAGTGAAATAGGCCCTTAATTTTAATGAGCACAGCGCTCAGGACAAATGCCAAGTACCTGATCACAGCAGGACCAGCTGTGCTGGCGACAGCTTCTGTCACCATAGAGGTGACAACCCCAGAAGACACAGCTCCTGCGGTGTCAGTCCCCAGGCAGTAGGCACCAGGATAGAGCAGGCAGCAAGGATCTCTTCTGTCTATGGGGCAGGCATCTCCTCTGGGCACTTTCCAACATACCTCCACTGCCACAAACAGTAATTACAGCTGTTCCCATAGACAAGCTGCATTTCAAAGAAAACAAAACCATGCAGCTTGGGAGTAGAGGGTTTGCAAGTAAGCCCCAAAATGCAATGGGACATGTGGTCTCACTGCTGTCACCTCCTCCCCAAGCATCTCCTGCCTGGAGATGCTCATGCTGACAGGCAACACCTGGAGAAAAGAGTGACTCTCAGCATGTCTGTATGACGTGCAAATGCCAAGCTCACTGCTTTGCTCTTTGATCATTTGCCCATGACCCCCTTGCTGGAAAAATGGACTGATGGTGCCAATCAGTTGGGCCAGGCAAGGGACACACAGTACCCACTTTCCAGCACTCAGCCTGTGACAGTGGGCAAGCAGGCTGGAAAAACCAAGGAAGCAATTAAAATCAAAGTCCAAGCAAGCTGTCTGCCTCTTCCCCCAGTGCCAGAGCTTCAGGGTCTTGCATTCTGCCAATCCTGGGGTGGCGTAGCCTCAGAGGGGACATCCCTGGGCATAGCCAGATATGCTAACACCCCATAGAAGGAAACTCCTGCAGGCAGGCACGCACTGACAGCAGCTCTGCCTGCACCTACAGCTTTCCTTCCTCATTGAAATACTCTGATTTCCCTGAGCTTGGCCAGAAAAAACCCTAACCAAAGACCCTCACACCCTCCAGAGGGGCTAAGCAGCATGTTGGGCATCCAAAGCACTGGATGCAGGCACAGCCTGGCACCTCCCTGTCTGTTCCTTCTCAAGCAGAGCAGCTTCTTCTGCCTTCACTTGGAGACAGGAGGAAGAGTTTCCTGGAGTTGGGTCCTGGTCTGTGGTTGGTAGAGCTGCTCCTGCAGGACAGGCAGTGAGGCACCACTGGTCCCTTCCCAATGAAAGCACAGGGAAGAAAGAGCATTGCATTTCCCCTTGCCCTCCAGCCCTTTCCTGGCACGACCACAATTCCTGTATCCTCCCAAAGGTCAGCCATCAAACTGATTAATACTGCTGGGGCTGAAGTAGCTTTGCCACAGAGTTTAGCACAGCCTGAAGTGACCCAAGCAGGGCTAGAGAAGCAGGTTTTGCCTTCACTGCTCACAGGCTCACTGTTGTGTTTGCAGACACAGGAAAACAAACCACAGCGGGGGGAGAACAGCAGTAGCTTGGGTTTTCCCCAGTTTGAGTCTCTTTCCTTGACACACTGCAAAAATGAGAGGGGAGGCAGGTGCCCATCCAAGCCCAATGCATTCAGAGTTTCAATGCATTCTTGTGCTTCAGAGTGCTCTGAACCACACCTTCACTCTCTCTTCCAAAAAACTTTCCAAGAGGAAGTTGCTCTGTCTCTCTTGATTGCTGTGGTGAGCCAGTAACACTTAGAAAATTTCCACAAGGGAAACAGAAGTCTACAAGACAGGAGACAAGTTTTCTCCTGCCTCATTTGTAAAACTGACCTTTCACTGCCCTGCCTCTGCAACTGGATAAGTGCAAAAATCCACACATTGTATGAAAGTACCGGTCAAGTCTGAAGAGGGATCACAGAATGTCTCTGTTTTCTCAGCCGCCCACACCAGCACCCAGGGCTGCTCCTTCCTCCCCTTTCAAAGGTGTCACTGTCCTAGTCTGGTGCCCTGCCTGCACCTGCCAGCCCTGAGGGCAGGAGAGGGGCAGAGTGCACCTGTGCCCATGTCCCTATTGTCACAGGTCTCTGCCACGTCCCAGTGAGCACAGACAGTGCTCACTTCACAGCCAGTGCTCACCTTGCTCGCATCACCAAACCCCTTCCCAAAGTTTTGCACATCCTTCTTTGGGGTTTCATCATGTTTTGATGCTGCAAATAGCCTGGCAAACAGTAAAACAGCTTCAAACCCTGCCAGCTCCCTTGAAAAGAGAGCAGTAACTGTGCTGAGAGTGCCACAAGCACTGTGATTTGCTCATACATATGTCAGAGCAGGCAGGCTCTGCCGGTATTGATAGTGCAGAGTGTTAAGTATGCAAATACCTCTAACTCGGTCTGGGCAAACAGCAGTGAGTCAAGAGCAACTTTATCTAGACAGTCTCATGATAACTAAATGACAATTCTGGGTTTCTTTTCACAGCCAACTTGATTTGAAGCCGCTTTATTACCATTTGGATACTCTTCTAATGCCTAATCACATCTTACTACTTGGTCTGCTTCTCAGAGGATAAATGTATCATCTGTAACACACCTGCATCTGCCTCACCCCCTCTGTCCCAGATTTCCACTTGAAGGGAATTAAGGATGTGCTCAGGGAAGATCAAAAATAGAAATACTCAGAACAAGCTAACAGTTACTGTCTGAAATATAATAAAATTATATTTAAACATATACACTCCTACACCATGGATACAGAGACTGGAGCAGGAAGAGATGAATGAGCCATCCTTGGAAAAGGCATACCACACAGCCCAGAGGCTCTCCATGAGTTTTGCTGAGCACTAGCAGCCTTGATAAGTAATAGTGAGTAGGTTCAGGTAATTTTCTTGGGGGTGTCTCTTTGATACACGTATTTCATGAAGCAGTAAAACGTGATGAGTAAAGGGCTGGTGTGATGAGCATGTGGAGTCATGAAAATCCTGCCTGGAGCAGGCAGCATGGGCAGGGGACACAGTCCCCACACCTCATAATGCAAATAGGAGCTGTAGGTGATGAAACAGTCCAGGACAGGACCACAGTGCGCTACCCAACTCAGAACTGAAAAACACAAGTGCTGAGAAGCCCTGAGATGTAAAACAGCCCAAAAAAAGAGTGAAAGCAATGCAGAGAGTGCAGATCCAGCACTAGGGATCCAACACAGTGTTTAGATCCAGTTTCTGGCCTGGCAGTTTCCTTCAGAGCTGATCCCAGATCCTGGAGGGCAGAGTTCACCTCACTTGAGCAGCCAGCCTCGGCTCTGACATGGGCCAGGAGTCCCCCATTACTCACATACAGACCACAAAGGCTGTTACAGAGACAGCAGACGTGCGAGGACAAACAGCTGCACCAGCCTCCCACTGGTGCTTTTCCACCCATAGACAGGGCTGAGGAGGACTGGTCAGTGGGACCACAAGTTTACAGCAACAGGAGAGACAGGGTAGTCAGCACATTGCACTGGACTTCCCATGTCAGGGGGCTCAGCATCCTGCCACACCACCAGTGATGGTAGCAGGTAGTTACAGGACAGCCCCAGAGACCGTGAGATTCAGAGGAAGGGCAGGACTCCTGCTGCAAGCCGCAGGGGTTCAAGCAGGTATTTCCAACTGTCTGCTTGGCACAGCATCTGCCAGCCTGTCCATAAGGCAATGGGCTCCCACAGCCTCCTTAAGAAGAAGCAGGCATGTCCCTGCTCAGGTAAAGGATGTTGCAGGTGCTTGGGGAAAGAAGCATCTCTGTAAGGAATCTGTCCACCCAGATGCAGACAGAACTTATAAAAGCAGCCAGCACCTACCACCACAAAGACCCCCAGCAGAACACCCATAGGTGCCTCATGAGAGAATCAGCCAGACCCATCAGTACATCTCTCCATTTTATTAGTGTAAATGCACCCCATCCCCCCTCCTTTCCCCCCTATTAAATACAAACCAGGAGCAGAGAGCAGCTCCTCAGTCGCTTTCTCCTTAGGAGATGCACAGCCAAACCCTCTGCCATGCCCACCAGTGTGAGGCACAATGTCCCTCGACCTGAGGGCAGCCCCACAGCAGGGAGGGATCCCACCTCTGTGAGGAGGCTCTCGTCTGAGGGCTGTGACCTCCGACGTCCTATCAATACTGCGAAGGCCAAAGCGGCCTGGGTCATGGTTCCCATGGGGAGCAGCTCACGGTACGTGAAATCAGCAGGATCCCCTCTGGCACCCCCTACAGCCACCGGCCCCAGGGGCTCAAGTTCCTCACACCCCGACCAGCCAGGAGCACTCCAGCTCATTGCCAAGTGGCAGAACCCCAAAACCAACATCATTATTGCTCTTTTGGGATGGGATGTGCCCCATTCCACTGTCCAAGCTTGTGGCAGGCACAGGGACATGTCTCTCCCTGCACAACCAGGCCAATGCTCCAAAGGAACAAGAGGCACAGTCCTGTCCCAGGACACTGGGAGAACTATGAGGGATCACTCCAGGCCCTGTGGCAGTCACGGCCTTGCAGCAGGGGAACTTTGGGCTCTACATTCCCCCAGTTGAGGGGGGACACCAAGAGACAGGGCAGCCCATCTCCCCAGTGCTCAGCAGCAGAGCTGGGACAGAGGGATGGGGCCAGCAGCCAGCAGCTCTGGATGAGGAGCCAGGCGTTCCAGCTGGCAGCTCAGTGACTCTGACCCCATCTTGCCTGGGGTCTGCACAGCCATGGCTGCTTGAGAAAGACCCAGGCAACCTGGGCTGGCAGACCCCGGCCTGGGCAGCCCCAGTGGAGCAACTCATGAGCCTGGACACCAGCAATCTCTGCAGCCACTGGAGAAGGAAGACAGATTTGGGCAGAATAAGGAGTGGACAGGCAGGCATAGCATGGCAGGGCCAGCCCCTCCACCATCCAGGGTTCAGGTGCTGTTCCCCTGCTCCTGCTCAAAAAGGACCATGGCCAGCTGGGAGCGAGAGCCTACGCCCTCCAGGCTGCTCTGCACACAGCGGTGGTAGATGTCCTCACTGAGCCGGGGGTTGCAGGCCTGGTGCCGATAGCGCTGCAGCAGGGCAGGCTCCACAGCCCGAAAGACATGGAGGTTGGAGTACTTGATGAACATGTCATAGATGTCCAGGGTCTCCAGGATGTCCTCATTCTCCTGCACGTCCCCCGCCATGCGGGTGCGTGCCGCCATGTAGTCAGCGTTGTAGAAGCAGGCTTCATGGAAGACGTCACGGTCAAAGCGCCCCATGTCCCGCAGCAGGTCCAGTGTGGTGGGTGGCACCTGGTTGTGGTAAGCAATGGCTGGATTGTAGCCCTGGAAGTGGATGGGGAAGAAAACCTGCCAGTTGTTTATGGTGTTCATCCGGCAGCGGTTAAGGAAGTCAATGGTGACCTCTGTCCCCACGCCAGCCACAAAGAAAAGTGTGTCCACAGGATGCTTCTTAGAGATAATGTCCATGACCTTGATTTGGGAGGGTGCATCTGTCTTAACGCTGATCCAGGGGATCTTTACCTCTGCATACTTGCGCTCATACTCGGTGATCTGGGACTTCACAGAGGCAAAGATGTCATTCTGGGTGACCTGCTGGGCCTCAAAGGGGTCATAGATGAAGAGGAAGGTGAGCACTGCATTCTCACTGCTCTCAAAAGCAGCTGCCGCATAAGCTTCCAAAAAGCGGGCAGCGTAGTCCCGGTCATGGGCTGTCAGTGGCAAGATGACATTGATGCGACTGGCCTCCGTCACATAGGGCATGGGGATGATCTCCACCTCGCTGAGGGGCCGCACCAGGTGCACTCGCTTAGTGACGGAGCGGCTGTGCCCCTTCTGGGTGACCACCTCCACCTGAAGGTCCAGCGTGTACTCCATGCCACGCGTGGGGTCGAAGCGCCGGTACCCGTTCACCAGCTGCTGCTTGCGGACGTGGAGCACAGGTTGGTACTTGCGGTTCAGCTCCTCCATGGCCGTGGCCACCACATCGGCCACGTCCGCCAGATCCGCACCATGCAGCTCACACTTGGGGGAGCCATCCACACAGGCATAGACCTGCTCCTCTGTGAAGTAGTCCCAGCGCAGCACCTCAAAGCGGGTTTTGGGCTGGAATGGGGGCGGGATGCCAATGGGCCATGTGGCAACGTGCTCCCCGTCAGCAGACAGGCTGCTGGCGTTCTGGATCTCCATCTGCAAGACAAGAGATGAAGGAGTGAGAGCCAAGGCAGGCACAAGTAGGTCTTCCAGCTCTGGCAGCACTCAAGCTGACTTCTGATACTCAGAGATCAGCCAGAGCTGGCTCAAAGAGCAGTTCCAGAACAACTCTGCCCTCAACCAGACTCCTGTCCAGCACCTCAGGTTTTCTCCCCCACCCTACCCGGCTTTTGTGACAGACCTCTGCACCCTTCTGGCTTCATCAACCTGAACCCCCACTGCATCTCCGGGACCCGTCTAGGTCCAAAGCTGCTTTCCAGACAGCACCACTGCCTCTGCAGCCACATGAGCCCAGCTGATCCTGTCCAACAGCAGGATCAGGTGAGAAACCCGCAGAGAAACCAGAAAGCCCACAGGGATGACAAATGGAACCAAGGCCCTCCCAGCCAAGCCAGGTCTCACCTGGAGCTGCTGGATCTCCTGATAGGTTCTCTCAAGCTCCACCTGTGCAAAGTACTTGTGCAGCCGGTACATCTGGAGGGGATCCAGCACAGGGTGGACAGTGAAGGCGCTCTGGAAACGGAGGTCGGTCTCCCGTTCAGGGTCTGCGTTCTTCCCCAGCTCAAAATAGTGGTAATGCAGACCCTGTGCCAGCCAGGAGAGATAGGTCACAGCCAGCCCCAACCTGTACTCCCACACCACCAGATGCCAGCACAGCAAGCTCAAAGGATGTCAGGGTGCAACAGCTAGTCCTCCCAGGACCTGAGAGCCCACAGGGAGGAGGGAAAACACTGGGCCAGGATCCAGCCATCTCTGCTGCAGGACCTACCTCATGTTCCTCAGCACAGCTGACACCTGTGTAGTCAATGATGCAGCGGCCCAGCCACTCATCGGGCCGGGCACTGAGGATGTCATTGCGGCAGCTCTCCAGGTGCTGCTGCAGGAGCAGGAGGAGGCTGCGAGACAGCAAGTAGCCAAACCCTCCGTAGCAGTAACGTCCCTCAGTGTCCCCGCCAATGAACTCCTCAGGATGACCCAGGTAGAGGTGGGTGTCAATGCTGAGGTGGGCAACCAGGCGGCTGATGCGGTACGCCTCTGTGTAGGTATCATCCTGCACCAGGAAGAACCAGTCGAAATCGTTCACGTAGTGGTCCAGAAGGTACCTGACGGTCTGGTACATGTTCCAGATGGGCCGCTCGTCACTGTGCGTCACCACCGTCATGCCATGGGGCACCTTGCGGCCCCGTGTGCCTGTGAAGTACACCAGGCGCTCCAGGCGGTGGGCCAGCGTGCGGTTGACAGCCACCCCCAGCGTGTTCAGCGTGCTCTTGGAGGTCAGCACACCCACGAAGAGCCGCTGCCGCATCCCCAGCTCTGTGCTGATATACCGGGTCCTGCAGGAAGAAGACAATGTATGGCCACTAGGGCACTGCAACCCATCCCAGCACGCACCCTCCCTGTTGTAACCAATGGCACCGACCTCAGCTCCTCTGCAGGAACTGCTCCCAGGCTTCAGCCACGCACACAAGACACCACCCCAGTGTCACCAGCTGCCACTACACCTGTGTCAGAGGCACTGCAGAGCACTTTGCTGAGGTCCCCCATCAACTTGAGACCAAGGGGGACCCTACCTTCCCATGAGGTGGCCAGACCAGCTCAAAACAGATGCTCTCAAAAGGCTGAGCACAGCTAAAAGCAGGAAACAGGGCTGCACAACGCAGCTATAGCAAGGACATGACCCACCAGACATTCCAACCATGAGGCCAGACCCAGTTCAGACCCCAGCCAGGTCTGAATTAGGAAGCACTTTCCTGCCACCCCTGCCAGACATAATACTCTAGAGCAGGCAGGCAGGAGAGCCCGCGCTTCCCTCCCTGGGGAAGCCAGGCCCCACACAGGTTACTGAAGCCAGCAAGGAGCTGGTTGTGTCCCCCTCCCCACCACGGCCCCCAGCTGTCGCACTCACAATGACTTTCAGGTTTAATTCTCCCAGCCTGGCGCAGTAGCAGGAAGCGACCCCCCCCACCACGTCCCCCAACCGCCGCCTGGTACACAGTGGCCCCATTCAGCCCCCTTCATCCGCCCACCACCTCGCCAGGACAAGGAGGCCCTTTCACTGACTGCTCCCTGTCATCCAGGGGACGCTGGGACGGGGCTGCAGCCGACTCCGGAGCAGGCTGGCGTTTACAGCACGGGGTGGGGACGTGCCACCACGGAAGTGGTTTCTGCTGAGACAGGAGGGGACCGTGGCAGGGTGCCCGGCAGCACGTGCTGCAGCAGGCAACCTTCGCACAGGGGGCACCAGCATGGGCAGGAGGCTCGTCGCTGCGGGCTGGGGGTAAGGTGAAGTGGGGCACAGGGGAGGAAAGGAAGCAGCTGGGAAAGGCACTCGCAGTGAGAAAAACCCGTCTGCAGCCCTAAGTGGCTGAAGGGAGGGCAAAGCACACCGCTGAGCCTTCTGTAAAGCCCCCCTGTAAAGCTCCCTAGCCCCGGCACGGCAGGCACCTGAAGCTCGCCCGCAGGTGCCCCCTGATAAACCCCGGTGAGCGGCGGCCCAACTCCCCCAGCCCGGCCCGGCCCCCCCGCACCTGACGGCCTTCTTGGCGGCCCTGCCGGGGCTGGGCGGGCGGTAGGGCACGACGCGGGGCTCCCAGTTGTCAGCGCCCAGCGCGGCGGGCACGGCGTTGGGCCTGCGCGCCGCGTTGCCGTTGGCGGGGCCGGG
>VZTG01000864.1:1543885-1566314 GCA_013397845.1 Melanocharis versteri | reverse complement strand
AGGGAGGGGGCTCGGGGGGCCCGGGGCGGGCGGCAGCAGGTGGGTAAGTCCCGGCGCCAATGAGCAGGCGCTGGGCTCCCCTAGCAACAGTGCCCGCGCCAATGGGCGCCGCGAGCCGCCCGCACCGCTGCCCGCAGCCCTGCCCGGCGCCCCGCCATCCCGTGCCATCCCATGCCATCCCATGCCATCCCCACACCGGCCGGCCATGCCGCATCCCCGGTCCCCTGGGCCGGCAGAGCCCTGCTCTCACTCCGCACAGCATCGCCCATCCCCACCGGGGCCGGAGCGTCGCTCCTGGGCTCTACGGGTAAAGTCCAATCCTGCTTAGCGTCCCCCCGGGGGCTCGAGCAGGGGCCCAGCGCTTGGCTGCCCGCTCCCTACCCTCCTGCTTCCTTGGGATTAGGCTCTGTGCTTGGCTTCCTCACGGGGATTTGCCCTGGCTGGTGTTGCCTTCCCCAGCCAAAGGGAGGAAGGAGGTTGTCGGCAAGGGATGAGATGCCAGTGCAGCCCGTCTGGGCAGCAGCAAGGTGCTGGGCAACAGGAAGCCATGACTGCAGCCTTTGCCCTCTTCCCAGCTCCTTCCCAGAGCGCTGTTTTTGTGAGCTGTCCTGAACTGGCCGCATAAACTTGGCACTTGGAAGGAGTGATGCTGGCCTGGGGACAATTTGTGACAATAAACCCATTCTAAACCAACTGAGCCTGTAAAGGGACTAGGGGAGCGGAGGGGTGATGGAACTGGCTCCAGGTGGGAGCAGGCAGACGGATGCTGTAATTAGGTTTAAACTGAAGCTGGATCAGTCTTTGCAGGGGATTATGACCCCTCCGTCTGTGTAGGCGCTGCGGGGGCCCTGGTAACTGTTTGCTCAGCATCCCGGCACAGCCGCAGCATTAGGGGTGAGCCCTTGGGTAAGGGGCAGTGCCAGCTACAGCTGGTGCCCTTCCAGCCCCATGGATTGGCATGGGACGGCTGCATCTAGTGTGAAGGCCCAGTTTGTTTTTACAAGGACAGTGGGAGCTGGAGCAGAGATGAAAAATAGCCAGAAATATGATTAGAGGATTGGAGAAAATGCCTTGGAGTACAAGCTTAAAGAGCTCAATCTGTTTAGCCTATAAAAATAGAAGACTGAGGAGTGACTTAATTACTGAGCATAATTACTTCACAGGCACAAAATACCAAGTTGTGGAAGTCTACCGTTAATCGAGCAGGGAAAGGGTGCCGGAGAGGCATGTGCAGGAAAATTGAAGCCACAGACTAATTATTAAGCGACACGGAGCTCCCGAGGGTACAGGCAGGCTCTCTGGGGACAGCACGTCCCTTCAGCCACACGTCGGGTGACAGTCTGCACCCCCACTGATGAGGCTGTTCCCCCATTCCCTCCCTTCCTACCCACACAGTGGGGGGCCAGAGCAGGATTTCTGGTGGCGGGTGCTGAGTGGTAGGTTCGCTGCCGGGCACGTGCCACCAGTTCCTCCATTCTCCTCGTCTCTCTCCCGCCAGGTGGGGCGGGTGCCGGGACACAGTTCTGCCGGCAACCTATGAGGCAGGAGTGGAGATTTTGATGCCTCTCCCAGGAGTCCCCAGAGCCATGACTGCAACTGTGCAGACGCTGCGGTTCAAGCTGCTGCCGCACGAGCCAGGCCAGGAGTGGGGGCACAGCTGCCAGCAGGAAATTGAGCGTCGCTACCAAGTGGTGCCCTCAGTGGTGTGCGCCATGTGCTGCCTTTTTGGCATCATCTACTGCTTCTTTGGTGAGCCAGGCCAGCCCAGCTGCTGGTGGGGCAAGTGGGGAGGAGGGCAGAGGGGAGCTGGGGGGTGCTGGCTGTCCACTCCCTGACTATGGTGGTCTCTCCACAGGCTACCGCTGCTTCAAGGCTGTCATGTTCTTGACAGGGCTAATGTTTGGCTCTATCATCATCTTCATGCTGTGCTACAAGGAGCGGGTGCTGGACACACAGCTGAGCGTGGAGGCCTCAGTGGGCATTGGGTTGGGCATTGGAGTCTTGTGTGGGCTGGTCACCATGCTGGTGCGCAGCGTTGGCCTCTTCATGGTGGGGCTGCTCCTGGGGCTGCTGCTGGCGGTGGCCACGCTGGTGGTGATGGAGCAATTCTACCACCCACCAACGGTGTGGATCCCCATCGCGCTGCTCTTGGGTGTGGGGATGCTCTTTGCTGTCCTCACCCTGCAGTGGCAGCGCTTCTTCACCACCCTCTCCACCGCCGTCTTCGGCAGCGCAATCATGACCGTCACTGTCGACTACTTCATCGAGCTCTTCCTCCTGGTGCAGTACATCTATGAGCGCATCAAGGTGGCCCCTGCTCGCCCCGTGTGCTGGTACAGCTGGGTCATTCTGGGCGTCTGGCCACTCCTCACCACACTGGGTGTCCTGGTCCAGTGGAAGGTCACAGCCGAGGGCTACTCCCATACAGAAGGTGTGTGGGGAGTGGGGCAGGTGGGCATGGCACAGGGTGAGTGTAGGACCTGGGAACCTGGGGGCTGGGGTGGAGGTTTCCAGCACCTGGTTCACATGGACAGATACGGGGTTCAGGACTCTGTGGTGGCACACCAAGGGAGGCCTGGTTGCACAAAGCTGACACTAGTTTGGTTGTGGGGATCGTTTCGATGTGTTCCCCGGTGCTCACGGGCCGCTTTGCTCCACAGTGATCATCAGCCGACAGCAGCGCCGTGTCCAACTGATGCGCATCAAGCAGCGGGAAGACCGAAAGGAGAAGAAGAAGAAGCGGAGACCCCACCACCCACCACCCCACCAGCACAAAGCCCATCCCCCCGAGCCTGCTTACCGCCGCAAGCCCAACCCTGTGCGCCGCTTCGATGGGGATGTGCTCTCCCCCGTGAGTCCCGCAGCCAGGGTAGAGATCTCCCCCAGCCTCCACAGCCATTCCTTCTCCATGTGGGTGGGCTGGGGCATGGAGAGGTGCCCAGGCACCAGCTGACATCTGAGCTCCTTGAGGGATGAGACTGGGGCGTCCCAAGGACTGGGCAACTCCAGAAGGGCTAAGCTGGGCCATTACAACCATGGAGCACTTCAGCCCGTGCAAGCAAATGAAAACTGCTGGCCAAGAGCACTGTGGGCATAGTAGAAACAAGCAGTAGGCAAGGTGCCAAATGCCCAGGGGAGGGATAAGGCTGTGCTCCCTGCTGTGGCCAGCCACTGGAGGGCCGGAGTGCTGGGGATTCCACTGGGCTGTTTCTGAGGGGGGCCAGGGAGGGGCAGCTGCAGTGTTTAGGGTGGGGTGGGGTGGAGTGGTCCAGGAGCAGAGCCCCCCTCACCTGTTCCCCGTCTCTCACAGAGCTACATCCAGAGTTTCCGAGAGCGGCAGACAGGACCGTCGCTGAACAGCCTCATCGCCAGCTCCCATGCCGTGGTGGACCTGGACTATGACTGCAGCTCCACCGTGCCCCTCACCACGGGCTCTGGCCCCGCCGTGAGGGTATAAGCCAACCCAGTGACCTCGAGCAACACCAGCACCCCAGCCTGCTCTGACAGAACTCCTGAGACAGGCAGGGCTTTGTCCTCGGTCCCTTTGTCCTCTGCAGTTCGGGGCTGCAGATAGAGACCCTTCTTAGAGACACATGGAACTTGTCTGGGGAAGCCCCAGCTGCCTGTGGGGCCCAAAGGTGCTGGGGAAGCCCTTTGGCCGGGACTCAGCCCAAGGACCAGAACTTATGGACGTGCAGTGCGAGTGGCTCTGCTGGGGTGGTGGGTCCCCGAGCCCCCACTGCTGTGCGTTACCCTATGGCCCGGGCACGCTCATCCTGCATCTTAACATTTCCCCATATTTGAGTCCCCCCCTTCCCAAGAGCAGCTCCCCACGCCTGTCCCCACCCCATTGCACCCCCAGCAACTCCCCAAGTGCCTGTCCCCTATCCCTTCCTCAAAGAGCAGGTCCCATGGCCCTTTTCCCAGCAGGGACTCCCCTGAGCATGTGTGCCCTGTCCCACCCTGTCCCCAAGTGCAGCTCCCAGGCAGTGCTTCCCAAAACCTGCCTCCTCAGAAAATCCTCCTGCCCAAGCCACCCTCCCTACACCCCAGAGCGGCTTGCCACTCCTTTTTCCCAAGCTGGACCGGGGTGGTCCTGGGGCAGAGACTGCCACGGCCAGGTGGTTCCCAGGGTGATGCTGGCAATTGGTGCCTGCCCAGCAGGAGCTGCGCTGGCAGGGTGCATCCCCCACAAAATGTGTTGATGGGAGACAGGACACTGGCTCCAGCCTTTGGGCAGAGGCTGGGCTGCCTCAGGGATGCGGGGACCCCTGCAGCATCAGAGACCGTCGCTGTTTTGCTGGCGACTGGATTTTTATAGTGGCCGGGGGACCCTGGGGCAGGGCAGGGCAGGAGCCCCTGCCCAGAGCACTGCTGCGGGCAGAGGCTCACGCCTTGTATATATTTCTCTTGCTGTGATTTGTATTAACTTATTACGGAGTGAGCCAGGATTTCCCCATGGCCAGGCAGGCAGGATGGTGGTGAGACTGGGCCGGGGAGCCCTCTGCTTTGGGAGCCCCCTCAGCCCAGCCCAGCTGGCCCCGCTGCCCCAGGAACTGCATGTTTCTGCCAGGCACCCCCTTCCCGCAGCGTTGTGCTGCCATCCCCCTTTTCAGTCTCTTTTGTAAATGTGCCAAACGCTGCTGAGGCCTCGGCCACACAGTAAAGAGCCTTTCGGAGTCTGGCGTGCAAAGCCAAGGGCTGCGCGGGGGGGAGGGGTGCGGGGGGGCCCAGAGGGCCAGGCTTCCAGGGATGCTGAGCAGGATGTAGAGTGGTGCCACCACCTTTTCTCTTAATGGGACCCTGGCTCACTGGTATGGAAGAAGCCATGTCAGAAAAAAAAGGCTGTTTAATGCAGAGCCCTGAGGCTGGAGCAGGCTGGAGATGGTGTCCGTGTGTCTGTCATGCCAGGGGGAGCATGACCCCATCTCCCATCAGTGGCATCCATCAGTCTGCATGCAGGCCCTGGAAACTGCATCCTGGCTTCTAGCTCCCTGTGGGAACAAAGGGAGTCAGAGAGAGCTGGAGCATTGCCAGAGCTAGTGGGGCACCCAAAACGTGTATCCCAGACGAGGAGGAACAGGCCCCTGGCCCTGTATCCAACCTGCTCCCTCCAGCCCAGCACTCAGACTCTTGCAAGCAGTGGGGGATGGGGGCAGGGCTTCTGGTGTCCCTTCACTGCAAGGCACAGCAGCACTGGCAGCCCCCAGTGGTGCCCCTCTAGGTGCCCACTCACCCTCCACAAGGAGCCGGGCAGTGGAGCGGTCGTCGAAGGCGTCACAGGTGTACGAGTCCTCGTCCTCAGGGCCCACGCGGTGAATGATGAGTGTGCGGTAGCAGTCCAGGTTGCAGATCTCATACTTGTCACCGGCAAAGATCTCGGTGTCCCCACGGAGCCAGCGCACCCGGCCCCGGGCGTGGGACACAGTGCACTCCAGTGTCGCCTTGTGCCTCGCCAGCACCGTCTTGTCCCGCAGTGGCTTCACAATCCGGATTGGCAGTGCTGGCAGGTGGGGGCAAGGTGTCAGCATCATGGGGTGAGCGGGCTTCCGTGGGGACACCGCAAGCTGGCCTGGTACACGCCAGCCCTGGTGCTGGAGCCCAGTCAGACCTCGCAGCCTGCACTGGTACCTTCCACCTGCAGACTGGCCTCCGAGATGACTGTCCTGGCTGCGAAGCGGATGAGTCCCTTGTCCTCAGGGCGCACACCACAGAACAGCAGGAAATGCCGGGTCCCTGGGGAGGGAGAGGCTAGCTCAAGGCGACAGCAATGCGCACCCATAGTAAGCAGGGGGCCGGGGACCCCACTTCGTCTACACAAACTCCCCTTGCTTGAATGTGCCCTTTCCCAGCCCCAAACCAGGTGTGGAACCACCTGCACCCCCACCTTCTTGCCGTATCTTCACTGTGCTGGAGACCTTAATTTTCTCCCCGTCCCGAAACCACTCGCCCTTCACATCGCCGTGTGACACCTCGCAGGTGAAGACTGCGTTGTCACCTTCCCGCACCTGGACGTCCTGCAGCTCCTGCACAATGTGGACTTGGCGCTCTGCGGGTAACAGACAGGGTGCCAGGGCAGCCAAGGATGAGGGGAGCAGGCAGCATAGGGTTTGGGGGTGTGCACACTGCCGGGAGCTGGGTGACCGTACCCTGGACGTGCAGCGTGGCGGAGGCCTGGCAGTCACCTGCATCGCAGGTGTAGCTGCCAGCATCGGTCAGCTCGCAGTGGCTCAGCTGCAGGATGCGGCGCCGTCCCGCTGAGTAGATGCGGCAGTTGGGCCCTGGCCGCAGCTCCTGTCCATCCTGCACGGGGGCGAACAGGCAGCACCCCACTGCTTTGGCCCTTCTGCTCTGTCTGCAGCCCTGGCAGGGAGGGCAGCGGCCAGGGGACAAAGCAAGGAGGAGGACACGGCCAGGTGCTGCTGGAGGGGATTGGGGTGAACCCTCACCTTGAACCATTTCACCTCTGCATTGGGGCGAGACAGCTCACACTCAAAGCTGGCGACCCCCGTCTCTGGGACCCCCAGGTCTCGTGGGACCCTCACCATAGTGACTGGAGGCTCTGAGGGAGGCAGGACACAGGACAGGAAGGTTTGGTAGGACAAAGGCATGGACTTGGGGCTGCAGGGAAGAGTAGCTGTGGCTGGGGCATTTCAGCATGGGGTGAGAGTGGCACTACCCATGGGCAAGCACTCATCAGTGGTGTTCCAGCTGGCTCTGGACCCAGACCTGGCTGGGTGTCCCCACTGCTCAGCTCACATCTCCTCCCTGAGGACAGGGGGACACTTGCCAGCACAATGTCACCCGTGTCCAGGACAAGGGACACATGTGCCCAGGGTGGCCCAGCTCAGCCTTGGTGTCTCCCCTGGCACAGAACAGCTGCAGGTCAGACAGCGCCAGTGCCACACACGCCCCAGCCTGCCCCAGGAACCATACCCCGCACACGCAGGTGGGCGCTGCAGCGCAGAGTGTCAGCAGTGAAGGTGACGGTGCCTGAGTCTTCCAGTGCAAGCCTCTCCAGTGTCAGGCTGTGCCCGCAGCCGGTGGCACTGATCCGGCACATACTGCTGGGCTTCACCCGGATGCCATCCCGTGTCCAGACCCCAGTCACGCCAGGGTGAGACAGCTCCAGGTGAAAGGTGGCTGTCTCCTTCTCAAAGGTCTCCACGTCCTGCAGTGGTGTCCGGATCGACACCTTCCGGGCTGTGTGAGGGACCCATGTCTGTGAGTAGGTGTCTGCTCCACCGCAGAGCCCCTGGCTTCCCAGTCTGTGCTTGCAGGAGTGATCCTCTAAATCCAGCTGTTTGTACCAGACTCCCACCCCTGCCCACACACTCACCTCTCTGCTTGACCACCCCTTCCAGCCACGTACCAGCTCTGCCCACATGCTCTGCTCTGCCCATTGCAGCAGTTCGGTGCCCTCCCTGCCCCCATCCCATCCCCACCTCCTTCCTTCCCCATCCCCAGGCTGGTACTCACGCTCCACGTGGAGCTTGGCCTGCGTGCGGTCGTGCAGGCTTTCGCAGCGGTAGGTGCCGCGGTCAGCAGGGCCGAGGCAGCAGATGGTGAGGGTGCGCCGGCACCCCGACTCCTGCAGCAGGTACTTGCTGCCCGGCTGAAGGAGGATGCCCTGCTTCAGCCACTGCACCTCGGCAGCCTCGTGGCTCACCTCCACCTCCAGGCACACGTCCCCCTGCTCCTCTGCTACCACATCCTGCAGCTTCCGCACGAACAGCACCTGGGCCTCTGCATGGCCCGTGTGCTGGGTCAGCAGCTGGCCCCAGGGCTGTGTCTTGGGCTGAGCCCCAGCTTTCTCCTTCCCCCTCACCTTGTACACCCAGCCGAGCTGTGCTCACCAGCCCCTCGGCGTTGGCTGTCACGGTGCCTGCGTCACCTGTCTGGCACTGCCGGAGGGTGAGGCTGTGGCACAGCCCACTCCTTGTCACAAGCAGCCGCTCACTAGGGACCACAGGCTGGCCATTCAGCTGCCATGTCACAGCCACATCGTCGGGGGACACCAGGCACTTGAAGATGGCATCCTCCCCCTCCCGCACTGTCAGGCTCTGCAGCTCCATGATGATCTCCACCACCCTGGGGACTACAGCCGGGTTGTCAGGGCACAGCATCAGGGACACCCTGCCCTACAGAGACGCTGGGCATTCCTGCAATCCTGACATCACTATGCCAGTATGCCAGCATCCCTACCACCCCTATGGAATAAGAGTCCCCGAGGCGGTGGGGAAGCCTTGGGCTCACCCTGCACCGTCAGCGTCGCCAGCGTCTGGTCGTCGTTGGACTCGCAGCAGTACTCGCCGGCATCCCCGGGCTCCACGCGGCTCAGCACCAGCGACCGCTCCCGTCCCTCTGCCGTCATCTGCCGGCGGGGGCCAGGCGCCAGCACCCGCCCGTCCTTCCGCCACCCCACATCGCCCCGCGCCTTGCAAAGCTCGCACCACAGCACCACCCGCTCACCCTGCCGCGCTCGCACGTCCGACAGCCCACGCAGGAACTTCACCCGCAGCTCTGCACAGTCAAACCCCTCATGTCAGGACCCGCTGCCACTGCAGGGGGATCCCCGCGCACCCCCACTGCCCCCCTGCCGCCCACCTCGGACGTTCACGTCGAACTGCATCTGGTCGTGGGGTGAGAGGCAGGTGTAGGTGCCAGCGTCCTCCATGGCCACATTGTGGATGATGAGGCTGTGCACGCGGCCGTCCCGACGCAGCTCGCAGCGTTCGCCGGCCACTGCCGCCTGCTGCGGGCCCAGCCAGGTGACCTCAGATCGCTCTGTGGAGGTGATGGCAGAGAGCACGGCACTGCCGCCCTCCAGCACCAGCAGCTTCTCCTGCTCCTCTCGTTTGTTCACGAACAGCACGGGTGCCTCTGCCGGAGGAGCACTGGGCTCAGCTGTGCCCCTGCCAGCGGCACCAGCATGGGATGGAGGTGCAAAGCATCCCGACGTGAGGCAGGATGAGACTGCTCCTGCCCCTGGCGTGGGCGAGGGACACCTCCAGGCTCACCTTTCACATGCAGTGTGAAATGCACCTCGTCATCACCAGCGTCGCAGAGGAAGATGCCACCATCACCCAGCTCTGCTTGCTTGATGGTGAGGCTGCGCATGGGACCCTCGCTGCACACCAGCAGCCGACCACCTGAGCACAGCGTCTGTCCATCCTTCTGCCACTGCACTGCCGCTGTCTCCGGGGACAGCCGAGCCACCAGTGTCACACTGTCCCCCTCCTGCACCTCCAGCGGGCTTTGCGCCTCCTCCTTGTTGACAATGCACACAGGCCGGGCTGAGGGGTGCAGGGGACAAGGCAGGGTTCAGGGATGTTCCCACAGTGTGGGGCAGTGCAGGGATAGGACTGCTGCAAGTGGAGAGGTGATCCCTCGGTGAGTCACCGTGCGGCAGGAGGGGTGTGGGGCTGGCTGGGGGTCATGGTGGGACCAGACAGGGGTCCCAGATGGGCAGGCATGCAGGCTGGAGGGGTCTGGCAGCTCAGGGCTCACTCAGGGAAGGGATGGCAGCAGACCCCATCACTCCCGCATCACTCCCGCATCATGCCCTGCACAGGCAGCACAGTTGCCATGTTGAGACAATTAATTTCATTGTACCCCCCATCTGGAACACCTCCTGGGGAGCCAGGCCCCCTCCCACCCTGCACAGCCCTCCATCTCCAGCTGATAAGGGTCCAGGCTGAGCTCAGCCTTTGGCAGCCAAAGCAGGAGGAGCGGCGCCTGGGAGGCAGCCAAGGCTAAATTTAAACAGCCCCTTGCTGGGGGAGGCAGCAGGGACACGTCTCGCCACGACCCTGACATGTCTCTTCTGACCAACAGCTCCTGTAGGGTAGGGGACAGGGCTCCCACCCTCCCCCACCACGCTGCCACCCTGGCCTCTGCATCAGCAGGGTCACAGATGCTTCCCCTCCCCTTGTCCAGGTCTGTGGCATGATCCCACCATCCTGGGGGTCCCTGGGGTTCTGAGCCAGCTCACCCGACACCTCCACATTTGTCACCATGCGGTCGCTGGCAGCGTCACAGATGTAGCATCCTGCATCGCTGGGCTGTGCCCCATTGATGGTGAGCTGTCGCAGCACCCCACGGGCCTCAACCCGCACCCGTTCACCCGGATGCACCTCCTGGCCGTTCCGGAGCCAGCGCACAATGGCGTCAGGCCGGGAGAGCTCACAAGCCAGCACCAGGTCTTCCCCAGCCACCAGGCAGCGATGTACCACAGCGCCTGTGCTGCCCACGATGGTCACCGGTGGCTCTGGAACTGGAGAGATGGGCTGTCACCACAAAAGCAGCCTGTGCTGGGTATCACAATGGCCAGACCCTGTCCAGACTCCTCTGGCTGCAGCTGAGCAGCACAGGGGTTTCCACAGAGCCATCACAAAGGTGCAGCCCACTCCCCATGTGCCCCCCACTGGCCTCCCTGTGCTCACTACCACCCAGCCCAGCCTCACACCACCCTGGCAGCAGCCACAGACCCACCTCAGTCCTCTCCCCCTGGCCATCGCCACCGGGACCTCCTGCTCACCTTCTACAGTGATGAAGAAGACGATATTGTCATCACCGGTGTCACAGAGATACTCCCCAGCATCCCTGCCTGTGGCACCCAGGATCACGAGGGATCGGCGCACCCCATCCTCCTCCAGCCGCACACGACCCGTGTCCTGCAGCTTCTCCCCATCCTTGTACCACTTCACCTCCCCATGGGTGTGAGAGAGGTGCACCTCCAGCACCAGGTCCTCCATGGCCCGGCAACACCGGTGGGTCGGCAGGACATCCTTCTCCAGGATCCTGACCAGCGGATCTGCAGCATCCAGCACCAACAGAGCTGAGGTCTCTGGGGTTTGTGCACCCAGCACTCCACGCCAGGCCCTTCCCTAGCCTCATGCTCACCCAACACTTGGATGGTGAAAGTCACTGTGTCATTGGCAGTGTCACAGGTGTATTTTCCAGAGTGCTCAGCTTGGGCAGCGGGGATGAGCAGCCGGCGATGGGCACCTTCCTCCTCCAGGACCAGGCTGCCCCCAGCCTCGAGCCTGACCCCCTCCTTTGCCCAGAACACGGGTGCATCCGCACGGGACAGCTCACAGCACAGTGTCACCGTCTCCCCCGGGGACACCGTCATGACAGGGACAGGTCTGCAGGGCTGCAGGATCCTCACTGGAGGCTCTGCAGGTATGGCATGTCTGTGATACAAAGCAGCGCAGGGACAACACAGCCCTGGGCACTCCTCTGCTGCCAGCCCCAGGTGAGCACCTGTGCTGGGTGGACCAGTGGATGGGCATCCACTGGTGGCCAGAACCACATCAGCACCTCCACTGACCTGACACCTTGACATCGAAGGAGACGGCCTCATCCTTGGTCTCACAGATGTATTCGCCTGCATCTTCTGCACTGGTCTTGGGGATGAAGAGACAGCGCCAGGCCCCCTCCACCAGCAGCAGCAGGTTATCAGTCTCGTCCACCTCCAACCCATCCTTGAACCAGTGCACCGGAGCCTCCGGCACAGAGAGCTCGCACCGCAGCTCCACACACCCTGGTGCCTGAACCAGCAGCTCCAGTGAGCGCTGTGCAGGCTGCAGGATCCTCACTGGTGGCTCTGTTGGGGATGTGGAGGAAGGGTGTGAGACCTGCTCACTGCTCTGCTCCTGGCTCTGCTGTCTCTATTTACTGTCGCTTGTGTCCCCGTCCCCATGGGGCTGTACAGAAGCTACATCCTCTCACCCCACTGCAAAGAGGTCGGAGCTGCTCAGGGGCAGGGGCGGCGGGCACACAGATGCAACTGCACACCCTCCTCCACAATGCTGAGGGCAGGGAGCAGGACTGGGGACCCCAGAGCACAGAGCTGGGGCAGTGCTGCCCTATCCAGGATGTCCCTGCTGTGCCACCAACCTGCCACCAAGATGGAGTAGGAGACAGATGCATCTCTGGCGCTGCAGATGAACTCCCCTGTGTCCTGCATCCGGGCACAGGGCAGCACCAGCCGGCACTGCAGCCCTTCCTGCTCCAGCACCAGGGTCTCGCCCACCTCCACTTCTTCACCGTCCTTGTACCAGCGCACCGGGGACACCAGGTGGGACAGCTGGCACCACAGCTCCACGCGCTGCCCGACCATGTAGGAGTGGGGGCCCTCCTTGTTGGAACTGACGATCCTCACTGGTACCTCTGCTGGGGACATGGCAGGAGTCAGGCGTGGTGCTGGGTGAGCCCCACGTGAGGACAGGAATCCCCTGGGCAGCTCACCGCTCACGGTCACCCTGAAGCTGGCAGCATCGTCCCCGGCATGGCAGGTGTACACCCCTGAGTCAGACAGCGCGGCCGCAGCGATGTGCAGCCTCTGTGAGCATCCCTCTGAGCAGATAGCCAGGACCTGGGTTGGGACCACGGCCTCGCCATCCTTCAGCCAGTGGACAGGGGCATCTGGAGGGGACACCTGGCACTCCAACACCAAGGGCAGCCCTGCCAGCACCTCTTGGAGCTGCTGTGCCTCCGGCACCGGTGTGAGGCAGACCTTCAGGGCTGAGAGGACCAAGACCTTGTGTCACTTGGCCTCCCATCCTACCTGCCCTGGGGGCAGCAGCCGTGGATATCCCAGCCCTGCAGTGCTGGTAGCTGCAAGCTGAGGGAACAGCAGGGCTGGGGTGTGAGGTGGCATCACCCAGAGGCAGGCAGCTGGTTGTGCTCTGGGGTGTAGAGGGGCAGTGTGGCACAGGGCTCTGGGAGGAGACAGACCAGCTTGTATTCCCCTGCCACACAGCCCCTTCCAACCCAGGGGCATGGGCAAGGAATTGCTCAGAAGGAGGTGAGAGGCAGCCGAGGTGCTGAAGCCACAGTGTGAGCAAGGAGCTGGGGCAAACGGAGAAGGGGGAGGGGGATGTAGGTGTTTGTTGTACCCACCTGCCACGGTGACTGTGTAGAAGACAGAGTCTCCACCAGCGTCGCAGACGAATTCCCCCGTGTCCTGTGGTCGGGCGCAGGGCAGCACCAGCCGGCACTGCAGCCCCTCCTGCTCCAGCACCAGGCTCTCACCTGCCTCCACCTCCTCCCCGTCCTTGTACCAGTGCACTGGGGCTGCCTGGCGGGACAGCTGGCACCACAGCTCCACACGCTGCCCGGCCACATAGGCATGGGAGGCCCCCTCATTGGAGCTGACAATCCTCACCGGCTCCTCTGTCATGGAGAGACATGGGGCTCAGCCAGGACACAGAGACCTGAGCCAGTGATGGTGGCAGTCACAGCCCTGTGTGGAGTGGTGGCTTCCCTGCTTGTTGGCTTTAAGGATGGAAGGCACCACATCATCCACACCCTACATAGCACAATCTTCTGGACTGTCATGCCTGGGTCTCCCTCTTCTCCTCACCCACTACAACCTGGAGGAGCAACAGGCTTTGAACTGGCTGTAAATTGCTGCCGTGCCCTTGCTCCCATGGTACCTGGCCTGCTTTGCCCTGTGGTAGAGCTGAGGGTTGTGGAGGGAGGATGCATGTAGGCAAGCCCCAGCACTGATAACCAGTCTGTGGTGTCAGCACCAGCCCCTGCAGCTGCTCTTCCAGGGGGTGCCCTCCCCTCTGCCTGTCTCCCCATTTCAGAGGCCACCAGGTGCCAGCTGGTGCTTCTGTCATGGCTCAGCCTTGGCATTTGCTTATACTGTGGCACAGGCATATGGTTTGCTTGCAGCCAGCAGCCCCATCCCTCCAGCTCACCAGGACCCAGGACCCAATTCCAGATTGCGGTTATCACTAAAATCATTGGCTACATAAAATTAATTGGCTACATAAAATGTGTGCCACTGCTCACATCGCCCCTCTGAATTGAGTCAGAGCTCTAAAGACAGAGGGCCTCCCAGAACAAATTTTAGGTGACCAGCCCTCCTCTCTCCTGGGAGAAGTTCAGGATGCCACTGACTGCCAACACTGCCTGCCTGGCCGCGCACATTGCAGCCAGCTGTAGCTGGCCTGGACTCTGCCATGGGGGCTCATCAAACCCATGGCTCCATGCGGGCACAAGGCACAGCCAGCTCTGGGGCACAATGGTGGACTAGCAGCAACCTGCCCTTCTTACAGCCCGCAGCTGCCCCACTCTGGGCATGCGGGTGGAAGCTTCCCAGACAGTTCCCAGCTGCGATGACCAGGCGCAGCAGCACACCACAGCCCCGCAGCATGCGGGAACAGTGCGGCGCCAGTTTGCAGCGATTAACCTGCCGCATGCTGAGCCTGCATCTGCCTGGCTCCCTGATCAAACAACTGGTGGCTGCCCCTCTCTCAGGACCTGCTAAAAACAATCACATTGCTGAAGTGCAGCTGGAGACACTGAGCAGCACTGAAGGGAGGGGATAATGTGCCAGCCCTCAGTGGGCAGCATCGCTCTGGCCTCAGCCTCTCACTAGTTCTGAGGGAGTTCCAGTGCTCAACAGCTGCTGGAAAACCCAGAGGTGCATGGAGATGGCCGAGCTTGAGGCAGGCGGGCTCCATGCCACAACAGCCCTATGGTGGATAGCTGAGATGCCTCAGGGAAACCCAAGCGTGCTACAGCAGTGCTTCACTGCAGCAGCCAGCCTGGCACTTGTGCCAGAGAGGTGTCAGCCTGAGCCTCCTGGCACCCACCCCCAGCCCTGCCAGTGACATTGATGTCCAAACCCGGATTGAACCAAGACAGCCTCCCTAAGACCCTTCTGTCAAAGTGATGCAAAGCTGCTCAGCCAAAAGGCTGAGCTTTAGCAGATGGTGTTCCCTCTGCCACCCTAGGGAAGCAGAGCTCTCCATGCCCTGCACTCCCACACACCACATGACTCCTGCCTCCACCCAAAGCCCACACTGCCTGTCCTTCCCGCTGGCAAATTTGCCTTTATCTCACTAAAACCCCTCCCTTCCTCACCATCCCATCAGTCACCACTCCACTGACTCTTCAACATCTCTTATCACTCATCCTATCTTCACTCCTACATCCTTGGCCACCAACTTTGGCCCTTTGCCATGTGTTAACACCACAGTGAGGCTTTACCACTGCGGTCACACTACCTTTCAGCTGGGCTTTAGCTCTGCCCCTGGTCACCTTCCTGTGTTTGTGGGATGTGGATTTTGGGGCCAGCAAGGGGAAGCCTTTCACTCGCTTTCAGCTTTCATTATCCTCTGCCTCTGCCGACGCCAGCAACAGCTCCACAACCGGGGCAGCCACCACAGGATGCTGAGCCCTGCTCCCACCCAGCAAACACCACCCGGCCATCCGTCTCCAGGCAACTGCTAATTTTCAGGTCAGCAATTAACACTGTCCATCAGAGAAACGACCAACCATGAGTCACCCCACGCCAGGTGCCAGGCCCACTATTTTTAGGACCTTGGAGGAGGGCTTAGTTACTAGACACAGCAGAGGTCCAGCAAACACCCTGGTGTGCAGGTTCTGGGTTCTCTCGTGTGCTCTAATGTTTCGGACAGGCAGAGTGAGCTGTTCCCTCTGACAGCCAGTCTGAGTGCCACAAGGACCTCAGCTGACCAACCAACCAAACTGCTGGTGAGCAGCTGGCAAAAGCATGTCTGACAAGTATCCCATCGCAGCAAGTGACAGCAATACTGACAGCAGCGCACATGTTGTGGCATCCTGCACCACCAAAGAAAGCCCCCGAGACCGTAGCAGCATCACACCCACCTGCCACAGTGATGGTGTAGAAGGCAGAATCCCCACCAGCATCACAGACGAACTCCCCTGTGTCCTGTGTCTGAGCGCAGGGCAGCACCAGCTTGCACCGTGGCCCCTCCTGCTCGAGCACCAGGCTCTCGCCCACCTCCACCTCCTCTCCATCCTTGTACCAGCGCACTGGGGCTGCCGGGCGGGACAGCTGGCACCATAGCTCCACACGCTGCCCAGCCACATAGGCGTGGGGGGCTTCCTCGTTGGAGCTGATGATCCTCACCGGCACCTCTGCCAGGGATAAAGTGGGCCTCAGCATGACTGGCTGCAGCTTTCAACCTCATGATGGAGGCAAGAAGCAGGGCAGGAGTGCTATCAAGAGGTAGGGGCCAGGCTCCCACACACAGTCCCCAGCTCACCAGTCACGGTCACCACAAAGCTCACGGCATCATCCCCAGCATCACAGGTGTATACACCAGCATCCGAGGGACACGCTGAGCGGAGGAGCAGCCTCCGCACGCAGCCTTCTGCCTGCACTGCGATAACATCATCCAGGGGCACGGCCTTGCCATCCTTCAGCCAGCAGACAGGGGCATCTGGGGTGGACACCTGGCATTCCAGCAGCACAGGCATCCCTGTTGGCACTTTCTGGAGACGCTCGGCCTCAGGCACTGGGGCAATGCGGACCTGTGGGGCTGAGAGACATCACGGAGGGGTGAGAAGCATCCTCCAGCATGACAGCTCCTGCTGCTGGGGTCGTGGTAGGACCCCAGGGTGAGTGCCCTGATCACCTTGCACATGCAGGATAGCTGAATCCCGCACACCACTGGACATGAAGGTGACCTGGGCCCCGCTGTCAGCCAGTCGTGCTCCCCGGATCAGCAGCGAGTGCTCCGTCCCATGGCACTGTACGCTGCATCGGCCGCCTGCATCCTCCTCCTCACCCAGCCTGGCACCATTGAGGAACCAGGATCCGTGCACCGTGGCTGAGAGTTCCAGGGAGAACTGCACATCCTCACCGTCCCACACCCATGCGTCCTGCAGACCCCTCTCCAGACGAGCTGCTGGGGCTGGAGCACAGTCAGACTGAGCCCCAGTGGCACTGACTACCAGCGCACTCTGGCACGGCATCCCAGGTTTTGCCTGTCTCCTCACCAAGATGCACAGATCCAGGGAACTCCACAGGGCTGCTCCTGCCGTGCTTGTTGGCAGCAGAGATGCGGAAGCAGTAGTCGGCCTCACGAGGCACACTGTCGCCCAGCACCCGCACACAGCTGGGCAGGTTGGTGGCAAGGCACTGCACCCACTCTCCCCCTGCTGCCTCCCGACGCTCCAGCAGGTAGCGGCTGGCGGGGCGGAGGTGGGCGTCAGGCGCGGGACACCAAGTCAGCAGAGCCGTGTTGCTTTCCACCACGCTCATCTCAGCTGCCACCGGTGCGCTCGGAGGGTCGTGCTTCACACCTGCAAGTCACAGCCCAGGTTGCCTGCTTGGGGATGGCAGCAAGGCTCCAGGTGGGCTAGCAGAAGGGCTGAGTGGGGATACACAGCCTGTTTCTTTGGGGATTCTCTCTCTGATGGAGAGGATGGCCTTGCTCCCATGTAGCATGCTGCTGGGTACAGGGGTTTGTGAGTGCCAGTGAGGCTGGGATCCTGGAGTCCTGCTCAAAGCCCCCTTCCCAGAAAACACATCGCAGCATCACATCCCCAGCATATTGGGTGCCTATTCCATCTCCCCTTCTGTATCACCCCCCATGAACAGGCAGGAGAGAGGATACGGGACCCCTTCAAGCCTGGAGCTTACACTTGACTCGGAGCTGGGAGGATGTCTGCGACTCCCCGACAGTGAAGGAGATGATGCCCGCGTCCTGGCGGGTGACGTGCACCAGCACCAGGAGGTGTGTCCTGCTGAAGCTCTTAAGCACGGTACGGGGTGACTCCCGCAGCTGTAGC
Source organism: Melanocharis versteri (assembly GCA_013397845.1). Taxonomy (NCBI): domain Eukaryota; kingdom Metazoa; phylum Chordata; class Aves; order Passeriformes; family Melanocharitidae; genus Melanocharis; species Melanocharis versteri. The sequence continues at coordinate 1,548,728 of VZTG01000864.1, read as the reverse complement.
CCATCCCGGCTCCAGCAGCTCCCCTCTACGAGATCCCGTGTCTCCACACAGAAAACTGCATTCTCCCCCTCCATCACATCCAACTTCCGTGGCAGCCGCTTCACAATCACTCCTATGGGAAGAGATATATGAGGGATGCTGGGGAACAGGATGGGCTCTTTGAGGTGGGAGAGGAGGAGGAGGAGGTTGAGGAGGGGTAGCAGCAGCCACCAGCCAAATGGTGCAGGGGGCAGTGGGGACCCTGGCAAGGAGGGGAATAGGAAGGCAAAGCTGTGCTACCAGAGACCTGACCCCCACCTCGGACAGAGACCTCGGCGATGCTGCGCCCTTTGTCCTTCATCTGGCAGAGGTAGATGCCATCGTCATCGATGCGGGCATCGCGGATGGTCAGGCGCCGCACCACCCCTTGCTCCTCCATCACATACTTGTGGCTGGGCTCCAGCTCCCTGTCCTCCAGGTACCAGGAGGTGGGGATGGTCTCCAGTGGCACCTGGCACTCCAACACTGCATCCTCCCGCTCTGCTACCTCCACATCTGCCAGCTGCACCTGGAACCGCAGCCGGTGCTCTGCCACAGGAAGGGACAGGAGCTTAGGGCGTGTGGGGTACAGCACCCACCGTCAGCCCTTTGCTCAAGGTGTTCCCAGCTCACAAAGAGCACCGAACCCTTGGCCCTCCTTTGCCCTCTCCTTTGGCTTGCGTGAGACAGACGCTGCCTTGACAAGCACATCCCTCAGAGCAGGGAGAATCAGGGCACAGCCTGGGGAGACCCAGGGACGCCCCCAGTATCTCAGCAAGGAGTCTGGGGGGATGCAGGAGCATGGAAGCCAGCATGCTGCAGCAGGGATCTCAGTGGAGGGGAGCAATGGGGCGTAGGCAGGGGCTGCACCAGTTACTGGGTAACCCCAGCCATGGGCTGTCCCCAGCTGGCTGGATGGCTCAGGGGGAATTGGGCTGCTGCCAGTGCAGACGGTTGGAGCTGTGCCCTGCAGGGCTGCCTGCCAAAATCACTCAGCACTTCCAGGGGAATTTGTCACCAAGGCACTGTCCCCCTTCCCTGTTTGTGGCTGGATACCCGCAGCCATCCCGAGAAGCCACCCCTCTGTCTGCAAGGAGAGAGAGACATGGAGCAGGACACAGCTGCTGGAGAAGCCCAGCATCTCCTGCTTCTAGCCCACAGCTCTATCCTGAGGAGCCTGGAGTGACCCTGGCTGCACAGGGCAGGAAGGAACCCAGAGATGCTAGGCTCCCACACAGACACATCCCTGCCAGACAAAATTCCCTGAGCCCCCCAGACCCCAGCCACCTCTGACGCTCTTTGGACATGTTCCTACCTTTCACCTGGAGCTGCACTGCGCTGAGGGTCTGGCCAGCAGTGTTGGAAGCGGTGCACATGTACAGCCCCTGGTCCTGGGGTTTGCAGTACAGCACCTTGAGGATGAAGTAGCCCTCCCGGTCCTCGTAGATGAGATGCCTGCGGCCAGGGGCAAGGGGCTCACCATCTTTCTGCCAGACAATCTCTGGCTTGGGCTTGCCAGTAACGTAACAGCGAAACTTGGCGTGCTTCCCTGCGCTCACGGCGAATGCCTTGGCTCCTGGCACCCTGGCCGGCACAACGCCATTGGGCACCCAGATCTCTGGTCCCAAGCGCCGTCCCGCTGTGTGCCGCCGCCACCGCTGCCGCTCCGCCAGTGCCTCGGGACCATCAGCAGGAGAGCCATTGGGCAGCCCGTCCAGCAGTGCCTGGGGTTCCACCAGGAGCACAGCAGCAGCCAGGGCCTCCTGGGAGCCGCTGCGTGCCCGGCAGACGTACACTCCCCCGTCCTGGGGCCGGGCACTGAACAACTTCAGGAAGTGCCAGTCCTCTGGTTTCTGCCCCACTACAAAGTGGCTGCTCTCAAAGAGGTCGGAGAGCTTGTGCCCATCCTTCTCCCACTCCAGCGCCGGGCAGGGCTGCCCGGACACCCTGCAGGTGAACATCACGTCCTCCCCCCGGCACACCCGCATGGACGAGGGGGCAATGAGGAAGGCAGGTGCCACACTGCCTGAGCACCCCTCCTCCTTTTGGGGCTCCGCTGACTCTACCCTGAGCGTGGTGGCAGCGTAAGTCTCGCCCACACTATTCTTCGCCTTGCAGACGTAGAGTCCACTGTCCTGGGGGGTGGCACAGGACACCAGCAGGCTGTACAGGTCCCCTTTGGCCTCCACATGGAAACGGCCTGAGGGCTCGATGGGGTTCTTGTCCTTTTCCCAGAGGATGCTTGGCTGGGGATCACCCATGATCCGGCAGCTCAGGACCACATTGGTGCCACTTTGGACCGTGAAGGCACGTGGATAGGCCAGGAACCTGGGGGCTCCCCCGAACCCCTCCATCACCCCAGGGTTATGGCAGACAGCTGGCTGGAGCAGCAGTAGACACCATCAGCCTGGGGGGATGTACAGACAGACTAGAGTGGCGGCTCAGGATTCATCAGAGACCGACCAGTGTGGAGCCCCCCCACCAGGAGGGACTCACACCCGCAGCAAAATCCCCAGCACGGATCCCCTGCTTCAGGAGCATCTCCCTCATTCGGAGCAACACAGCCCCACTGGATTTGCTCCCGTGTCACCCAAATCACCCATTTCCCAGCCCAAGGCAATAGGAGAGGTGACAAAAGGTGGCTCTTTGCACCCTGAGGGGCTGAGACACTCGCAGCCTATCCCGGGATTGCAGAGGGGATTCCAGTTCCAGAGGTGGGGGACCCCTGCCTAGACAGGGAGCATAAGCAGCTGCTTGCTGGGTGCTGGGGCTGGGGGACAGCGGAGGCAAAAGGGCCCCCGCCCGCCCCTTCCCCACCCGCCGGGCATTCGCATTCCTGCAGTATCGGGTGGTGGCAGAGCCGCATTCCTGCAGCATCTGGGCCGGCTCAGCGGGCAGGTGCTGACACGGGGCTGTCACGGGCGCGAGGCCCCGGCTGGATCCGGACACTTCCTCCCAGCCTTGGGTGGGCAGGGGACCCTCTGTGCCGGGCGGCCGCCCCTCAGGGCCATGCCCTGGGGCCAAGTGGGGCTCTGCCAGGAGCAGGTCTCCCTTCCAGAGAGTAGTCCCACAGGCAGGATCCAGCCCCTGTGCACTCAAAACCACAGCTGGAAATCATCAGCCCCAGGAGCAAAAGGAAAGCCGGGGAGGTGAGTCCTGCTCTTGGAGGGCACTGCCTCCATCCCCGGCTTTGTGGGAACCGTGCCCACCATCAGGGGCAGGAGCAGGGCAGGGTGCTCTGTGCCTCCCCCGGTGAGTGCACCCCAGCCTCCGCCCGCACCATGGCTGGGACTGGGGCAGGGTCGCCCCTGACTTGCTCAGGCAGGGGGAGGGGAAACAAAAATACTTCTTGAATGAGCCAGAGGGTAGGAGAGGGCTGGTCCCCAAGGAGCGACGGGGACTGCAGCCAGCTTCTCCTCCCAGAGCTCTACCCCCGGGACAGTGCACCCATTCAGAGCCATCTCCCCATCCACACACGCCCCTGACCCATGGGCCACCCCACAGCAGCTCCTTTGGACACAGACGGCTCTGATGGCTTGGCCGCACCACTGCAGCCTTCAACCACTCCCTTCCCCAGTCACCCTGCCCCAGGCACCCCCCAGCCCAGTCTCCTGCCCCGCTCATGTACCTCACTCTGCCACCTCTCCCCTGTGTCTTTCAGTGCCGGCACCCAGCTCCTGCTTCTTCCCCCAGCTCCGCTCCTGGGTGTCAGTGCGCAGGGACCAAATGTTACAAATGCCTGCAGCTGCTGTCCCCAAAAATACCCTCTGATGACACGCGGGGTTGATAAGACTGAGCCTGCTCCATTCAGCGCTTTGCAGAGGCTGGGCTGGCCTACCTATGTATAGCAGCCCAGCAGGAGCCACCCCGGAGAGCTGGGGTGCTGCAGGCCTGGCTGTGCCTCTGTGCTGGCTCAGCCAGCAGCGAGAGACAACGTGCCCAGTGGAGAGCATGGCATGGGGTGCACGGTGCGGGGTGCTTGGTGTTCGGGACACTGAGTTGGACACCGGACTGCAGTGAGACAGGACGTGTCACACAGACATGCTGCGTAGGGTGGGGTGTGCTGCACTGGATGCTGCATGAGATGCCAGGCTGTGTTGGATGGGATGTGCAGGACACTGAGCCGCTGGAGGCACAGGGGGGATGCACAGGCTGCCCACCATCCACAGAGCAGGCAGGGTTAATGGATAGGGAACACCTGGCACTGTCCCCCTCAGGCAGCGGTGAGAGGAAGGGCACTGGGTCTCCTAACAGCCTGTACCCCTCCTGCAACTCCCACCCTGTGAGCCAGCCCGTGGCCAGCCAGCCCAAGCAGCACCCTAGGATCCTTCCCCTGGACCTGCTGCAGGGTCTCCAGCTGGCCCGGCTCTGTCTCACCAGTTCTTCTCCCTCTGAAGCTGGGCCAGCCTTCCCCAGCCCCGGGTAGAGCAGGGACCATTTGTCATGCCTCTTGCTCCATGTCACCAGGACCTTGCCAAGCACCAGACTGTTATGGAGATGCCACAATCACCCCACCCCTCCGCCTGCCCTTCCCGAGGCCCCATCCTCACATTCTGGCTGCCCTGGGGACTGCCATCTGCAAAGTGTCTCCCCCAAGCCAGAGCCTCACAGGGCTTTGACCCCTATCAGGTCCTTGCCCAGATTTCCCTGCTGTGCACAACTGCTGCCACTTCCCACTAGCCCCCCTGAAGCCCCAGATCTTCAATTCCTCCACCATGGGGGGCACTCAGCAGCAGCAGCTGAAAAGCTCACCCAAGGTGCCCCCTCCATCCCTGCCAGTGTAGGAAAACCTCCCTGTCAGCACCCTGCCCACAGCCCGGCCTCC
>VZTG01000864.1:1510647-1543854 GCA_013397845.1 Melanocharis versteri | reverse complement strand
CATCCCCCACACACACCCCCTTGCCCGGGCGCCGGCCCCCCCCCAGACCACACTGTCCTTGCAGTCCTCGCATTCCAGACGTCTCAGCGCTTTCACAGCTCAGAGATAATATTCACGGCGAGCAGACGTTTGCGTCAGTGTCAGATAGATCTCAATGCCACCCTGCCCCGGGGGGAGCGCAGTGGGCAGACGGGCTGGGCAGGCAGGCAGAAGCCCGCGGCAGAGCCCCCCGAGCCGCCACCCTGCTGTGTGCCCCACGGTCATGCTGCTCCTGCTGCACCTGCTGCCTGCCATGCTGCCCACCGCCGCCCTGGCCAGCTGCACCGGGGCGGGTGCCGACCGGCAGCTCATCCTGGCCAAGGTGCGGGCTCGGGTGCTGGAACATCTGAGTCCCCCCCTTCTCCAGGAGGAGCCACAGATGGAAGCAAGGAGGGTACACCGGAGAGACGTCCTTGAAAACACCGAAGTGGAGCCCGAGGAGCTGGAGGACACCTCCCAGGTGATCTTATTCCCTGCCACAGGTGAGAACATCCTGACGGAATGGAGAAGGCAGAAGGGTGAAGCAGGGAGGGAGTTTGGAGCAATGCAGATGCTGAAGGATGGAGAGGCTGATGTAGTGGTCTGTGGGAGAAGGGGAAGAAGGTGTGCCAGGCTGAGACATGGGCATGAGTGAGATTCGGTGGAGAGCCAGGAGATGGAAAGGTTTGGCAGGCAGGGACAGGCAGAACAGCTCAGGACACAGCAGAGGGACAGGCAGCACAAGAGGGTGCTGAGAGGCTGGGAAACAGCTGGCCAGGCAGGATGCGGAGACATGGGGAGGGCTGAGGAGCAGGGTGGAATAGGGTGGGATGCTAGGGAATGGGGCAGGATACTGGAAAGTGGGTTGGGTTACTAAGGGACAGGGCAGGATGCTGTAGGATGGGGCAGGATGACCACCTATAAAGCACGACAGCAGGAGATGGGGCAGAATGCTGGGGGATGGGATAGGATGTGCATGCTGGGGGAAGGGGCAGGGTGACCAACTATGGGTCAGGACGGGGAGATGGGCTAGGATGCTGGGGGATGGTTAGGATGCAGAGAATGGGAGAAGGGGACAGAATGACCAGTTGTGGGGCTGAATGCTGGGGGACAGGTCATGATATGGACTCTGGGGGAAAGGGGCAAGATAACCAGCTATGGGGCAGGATGCTGGGGGACAGGGGTGACAGTAATGGACCAGCCCAGGGCATAGTACGGATCAGCTGTGGGGCACAGCACAGAAGCTGCTGCACAGTACTAGACATCAGCTCCCCTGCACCCTGCCACAGCCTATGCCAGCAGCCAGGTGCTCTGCCAGCACTCCAGGGACCTCTGCAACATCCCACTTGCCAGCTGGCATTGGGGATTCTCCCCAGGCTTGGATGCACACCCTGATCATCTTTTCCCCCCTACAGATGTTCCCTGTGAGCCCACACAGCCAGACAAGCTCTTGGAAGAAGAAGGGATTTTCACCTACCTCTTCCAGCCCTCGGCACACATCCTGAACCGTGTGGTGACTTCTGCCCAGCTCTGGTTTTACACTGGCCCCTCGGCTGCCCCCAACCACTCAACCCCTGACGTGCTGACCCTGTCGCCTCAGGGCCGGGTGCCGGTGACAGCCATGGCGGAGCGGACACCCGAGCACTGGACAGTGTTTCACTTGGCCCCGGTGCTGCTGCCCCAGCTCTTGCAGCCGCTCTTCGTGCTCCTGGTGCGCTGCCCTGGCTGCCCCTGCCTGGCTGAAGGGGACAAGGTGCCCTTTCTGGTGGCCACCACCCGGGCCAAGGGCAGTGAGAGGGCTCGTCGCTCTGCCATGCCCTGGTCCCCAGCCGCCCTGAGCCTGCTGCAGCGCCCATCCGAGGAGCTGGCTGCCCACACCAACTGTCGCCGGGCTTCCCTCAACATCTCCTTCGAGGAGCTGGGCTGGGACAAGTGGATCGTGCATCCCAGCAGCTTTGTTTTCCACTACTGCCACGGGAGCTGCGCTGCAGGCCACGGGCTGAGCCACCGGCTGGGTGTGCAGCTCTGCTGCGCTGCCCTGCCCGGCACCATGCGCTCCCTGCGCGTCCGCACCACCTCCGACGGCGGGTACTCCTTCAAGTACGAGACGGTGCCCAACATCCTGGCCCAGGACTGCACCTGTGTCTAGGGCATCCTGCAGCCCAGCCCCGGACCGTGATCCCAACCAGGAGGAGTTGCTTTCCCAGTGGAACCCGAGCCACTGGGATGGGGCAGTTTGGGCTGTACCACCCTCCCCTGCACAAGCCAGATTTTTGGGCTGGCCCAGGTATCATCACACTTCCAGACTTGCCCTAGGCCAGTCCCAGCTCAGAGCCAATCAGGGAATGGTGGGGCAGGGATAGGCACAGCCTGTGGCAAAGGCATCACTGCCTGTGCCAAAGCCAGGCTGCTGTCTGCAACCAGATTAGCCCTCATCCCTCCCCACCTGCTTCCCTCCTACCCGTCTGTGCCCCCACAAAGATCGCTGTCTTGCTCCTGCTGCAGAGTTCAACAGCTTCCCTGTGCTCCAGGCAGGGCCAGGCTGCTGCGACAGCATCAGGATGTGCCTGGGTGAGCCCATGCCGGGACCTCACACTGGTGGCAGGGCTGGCAGCACACGTGGCACCACAAGTGAGCCCTCTCCTGGCAGCACAGCTTGTTGGGAAGCTCGATGGGATGAGTGAAATAAACCTGTTCCCTTTATTAAAGCAACCTGGAAATGCCAGCTTCCATCAGAGGCAGCCACAGAGGTGGCATGTGGTTGTGCCATGGGATTTGACCTCCCCGGGGGCTTCTAGACGGAGAAATGAGGGGATGGGCAAACACTGTTAGAGGCATCCAGCTCTGCTTTGGGGTACCAGAGAGGGGACTGGGGTGTGCTGGCCAAAATGAGCACGCTGTGGCTGGGTTTGATCCTGCCCTGGGGCAGGGGAGTGCAGAGCAGAGCAATGTCTCTTCTGTTCCAGGCAACAGGTTGTGCAGGAACAGAGGCAGCAGAGGGCTGGGGAGACATGGGGATGGTGGGAGAATGGGGAGGCAGAGGAAAGCCCCTCACCTGGCCCCTCGACAGTGATAGGGCCAAATAGGAATGTGGCCAGTGCAATCCCTCTCCACCAGGATGATGAAGGCTGCCCCGGCCGCAGCCGCCTTCGCACAGCAGGAACAACTGAGTCACCGTGGGCAGCAGGGAGGTCCCAAGGCACGCAATCCAGCGCCAGCCCAGACGCACAGGATTCCCTTCCCACCCCTTCTTCCCAAAAGAGCGGAAGCAGCAGTTCAGTACAAAACGTCTTCAGCCTTTACTAATATAGATATTAAAAAAAAAGGAAGAAAAACAGAGTGACAATCATTTCCAAGTAAAAAACAATGCTACAAAAGTCCCCATGTGACCCAGGCTGAGATGATGAGGAATGCTCCACTGGCTCCCGGCCGAGTCCAGCTCGGGGCACCACGTCCCCACACTGTGAGGCCAGGGTCTGGCTCCGTGCAGGGGGTCCCAGCCCTGCAGCCAGAGTGGGAGGAGACAAGTTTTGGTCCAAGGGCGGCCTGCCAGGACAGGGCGGAGGCAGTGGGAAGGACAGCCCCTGACCTCTGCACAGACATTTCTAAGCAGGCCAGTCCCACAACTCATAGCCCCATGCCAGGATGCTGTGCAGCATGGCCCCCCAGGCCACAAAGTCACTTTCTGGCAGCACAGTGCCACCAGGACCCCTCCCACCCCCTCTAAGAGTAATGCCAGCCCAGCACTCTGTCCCACAGCTTGGCCCGGCCAGCCAGACCCCCAGCCCGCTCCCCGAAGTCCCCCACACCTCAGGGGGCAGTACCAAAATCACCAGCACATGCACAGCACCAGCCAGTGCTGCTGCAGGTGGCAGAGGGCATGGGGGGCACAAGGAGGTGTGAGGACAACATGCTGGGGAAAATGGGTGTGGGAGGACAAAAAGTGGGTGAAACAGGAGATGGGGGGGCACAGGCCCAGAGTGGAGATTGGGATGGAGTATAAAAATGCCAGGGTGCACATGTTGATGAGTTTATAAAAACGTACAAAAATAAGATATTCCCTTTTTGAAAATTAAGTAGGAATGAACCCCATGGCCCCTGACCCCTCAGCTGCCCACCGGGACAGGGCTGCCCAGACTGCCCCACTGGGCAGGCGCGTGGCATCCTTTACCCCGTGCTCCTGAAAGGACACCTATCCCACGGTGGCGGTGGCCGCCACTCCGGCAGACACCGCTGCTGTCCCTGGTGGCACTCACAGCCCTGTGGGGAGCAAGAAGCAGGTTAGCACCCACGCCAGGGGGAATGGCATCCTCTCTCCAGGGGAGCCTGGGGGCAGCCCCCCATGCCTCCACCCCAGTGGGCCGGATCCATCCCCCTTCCCGGCTCACCTGTGGTCCTGTCACAGGCGGCGGTCCCCTTCTCATGGGCGAGGTTGAGGCGGTTCTGCTCGGCGGCGATGCCGTTGGCCTCGGGACTGCTGCTGCGGGCGGGACTGGGCGGCCGCGGCGGGGGCTGGAGGTGGAAGGCCACCTCCAGGTGCTCCTGGGCCAGGCGCAGGTGCTCGCGCAGCCGGTCCAGCTCGTGCACGGGGGGAGCTCCAGCCAGGGCGAAGCGCCCCTGGGCCAGGCTCTCCCGGTAGTCCAGCTTGCCGTTGGTCAGTGGGGCTTGTGGCAGCTCCTTCTTCAGCGAGTGATAGGTGGGGGGGGCGCTGGGGGCTTTCTTGGGGTATTGTGGTGCAGGGCTGTCACCATTTGGGAGTGGGGGGCCACCAGCCTGGCTCAGGGCATCACGGATGCGCCCCACACCAAGGTGCAAGAGCTCGCAGAGGTTGAGGAAGAGGCAGAGCCCGCTGACGGCATACATGATGAGGAGGAAGATGGTCTTCTCAGTGGGGCGGGAGACAAAGCAGTCGACAGTGTGTGGGCAGGGGCTGCGGCTGCAGACGTAGGAGGGGCTCACCTCAAAGCGGTACAGCAGGTACTGCCCAAAGAGGAAAACCATCTCCAGCACTGAGCGGCACAGCAAGTGCAGGACATAGGCACGCATCAGCCCGTCCTGCTTGATGCGGCGCCGGCCATCGTGCTTCTCTCCGCCCTCCGGGCTCTTCTCCTTCTCCACCTCGATCTCCTCAAAGATCATGGGGTCTTCTTCATTGTCATCTTCTGCCTCCTCGTAGTCTCGCCCGGCTCCCCGGCGCACCACCGGCATGCGCACCCGCCGGGCTGACGGTGTCCGGCGCCGCGAGGACTCAGGCATGCGAGCGATGCGGTGCATGGCAAAGCCCAGGTAGAGCACCGATGGTGTCGCCACCATGATGATCTGGAAGATCCAGAAGCGGACGTGGGACAGGGGCGCAAAGGCGTCGTAGCAGACGTTCTCACAGCCTGGCTGCTGTGTGTTGCAGACAAACTTGCTCTGCTCGTCGTAGTAGATGGACTCGCCCCCCACGGCCGTCAGCACGATGCGGAAGACAATGAGGACAGTCAGCCAGATCTTGCCCACGAAGGTCGAGTGGTTGTTGATCTCCTCCAGGAGCCGTGTCAGGAAACTCCAGCTCATCCTGACCAGGCAGTTGACTCAAATCCTGCAGGGAAGGGGCAGGCAAACAGGCACTGAGTAAATCAGCATGCACCTCACCAGGACCCTGGAGTCTGCCAGCTGGAGCCCACTCTGTCCCACTCCCTCTTCCAGCATCAGTCCCTTCCCTTACCCACAGATCCACAAACACAGCCCTGCTCATGAAGCTGCCTCCCCAAAACTTTATCCCCTGCCCAGCACCGCCTCCCTGCGCTCCCATCCGCATCCTGCTCCTGCCCTGCTGCCAGCCACGTGGGTGGAGGGGATGCAGGGAAAGGCTGGGACATCCTGGTTGCTTGCAGGGACACATCTAGGGGAAGAGTGAGCACAGTCACAAAAAGAGCAAACATGTCAATGTAGGGCAGCACCAGCTGGGGACTGAGGGGACAGGCAGGAACAAAACCACCCCCTCAGCCCCTGGTGCCACAGCACCCATTTATCACCTGGCACTGGGCAGGTCCCCAGCTAGCGCTGCACTCTGCTAAAGCACTCACACCCTCCCATCGGGGTCCACAGGCCACTGGAGGAAGGCAACACATGGCAGCCCCACTGGCCCACTGCAGCTGCCAGCCCTGAGCCCTGGCTGAGGGGGGCAGGTCCCCAGAGCAGCATCCTCCACCATGTGCTCATCAGCCAAGTCCTCTTCACTCCACAGAGCTCTCTCCCGAGGGCCAGCAGAGATGCAGCACCACTGCCCCACCAAACCTCAGTGCTGTGCCCTTTCTCCTGCAGGACCCCAGCCTCCAAAGCCTGCAGTGGCCAGTGGTCACAGCACCCTGCAGCTCCACAGCAAGGGCTGGCAGGGGGATGGAACAGGATCCAGGACAATGATAGCAAGGGGCAGTGTGGGGCAGCCAAGGAATTGCACAAAGCCCTGGCAAAACAGCTGACACCAGAGACTGGGGGGGAAATTACAAGGACCATGTCACGTCTCCCGGCCAAAGAAGACACAAAACACACACACCCACTGCCACCCCTGGTTTCAGCAGCTTGTGCAGGAGATGATGCAAGCCAGGGCAGCAGGTGGCAGGGATGGCCTGGGGTGAGCGGAGGGTATGTGTTTGCACAGAGCCCCCAGTGTCCCCTGCCAGCCCCATCCCATCACCTCTGGCCAGGGCATGTCCCTGCAGATGACGACTGACACTGCACTCATTCAACTATTGTCCAGAAGAAGAGGATCTTTTACGCTAAGCTCAGCCAGCCTCCTGACCAACCTTACCTAAGCAGAAGAGTCCCTCCAGCACAAGCATCCATGCTGGGGATGTGCTCTTGCTGTGGGAGGTGGTATGGGCTGGCACCAGAGACCCAAACCCAGCCCATCAGGGCCACCATCCTCATGTGGTCATATGTCCTGCAAGGTTTCACTCCTGCCCTGTCTCCCAGGTGTGAGCCCCTCTCCCCCACCACCTCCCTGGAAGGTGAATGCTTTGTGTCTGCCTTTACCCTAGTCTCTAGCAGCACACCGCCCTGGCACCACGGTGAAGAACAAGGGGAGGGGACCAGGCAGGAGGATAGCTCCAGGAGGTAGCAAGCCCAAGGAAAGCGAAAACATAGGGTGGCATTGCCGTGGTGGCCGTGGAAGTGTGGCATGGGAATAGCTGGCAACGTGGAATGACATAAGCAGTGGGCATGGCCAGGGCAGCACAGAGCTACCTGCACCCTGTCCCCTAGCCGGGAAAGGTGGCCAGAGCCCAGTTTTTGAATCGGCACAGCCATCCAGGGCCTCCCGGCTACACTGGGAGTCAGGACTAGCTCCACATACCTTGGCTGGGCCGTACACCTACCCCTCAGCCTTACTGACCCCAGTCGCCCAACGTGGGGCTCCCAGTCCCCTCTGCCCCTGCCTGCCCTGTCTGAGACCCCCAGTTTCCCCTGCCCAGGGGCACAGCAGCAGGCATCCCACCCTGGGGCTCACCGGCGCCTGCCCATCCGGGAAACGCTGTCCAACTGACCCCGGCCACCCTGGGGACCCAGCCCCCAACCCCAGCCTTCCCAGGGCCCCCGGTCCCACCGACTCCAGCGCCCCGAGGGCCTCCAGCCCAGCTGCCCTCGCCTGTCCGAGACCCCCCGGCCNTCGGGCCGTGCCGCCCGCGGTCCTCCCCGCCCGCGGCTTGCGAGGCCGCGCAGGGCTGCGGGCAGGGGCCGGCGCCGGCCAGGACTCGCCCGGAGGCGACTCCCGCCCCAGCAGCTCCATGCAGCCCCCGCTGACCGGCCCTGTCTCTCCGCCCCGCGCCCCCGCGCAGCCGGAGGCTCCGGGGAGGCCACTGCCCGGAGCGGAGCGGAGCGGGGGCTCTCTGCCCGCTGCAGGGGGACGCTCCGAACCGCGGGTGCTGCTCAGGCCGCGGGGTGTTCAGGGGTGAGTCCGGCCGCAGGGTTAGAGGAGGGATCCCCCGCTCCGGCCATGAGAGTCTCCTGCACAATAACCTCCTGTTCCTTACAGCGTTCTTCCCCTCCCAGTGGGGAGCGAGGACAGAAGAAAGGAGAGATCTGCTGGCACAGAGGAGAGGTGGCCCCTCACATGGTGGGAACGCAGAGCAAGACCTGCCTGTGTGGTGGTAATGTGCCTCAAGCCCTTTGAAGCCCGTGCTGCTCCTCGTGTCCCAGGCCAGGTTCCTGCAGCAGGACCGGGCTGAGCATGCAGCACCTCGAGATGTGCCCTTGGAGTCACCACTGCACTGCCAAGGCCAGCGCAATGGCAGCAGCGGCTTTGAGTCACCCCTCTTGAGCCATCCCCTCTCCTTTCACCCAAGGACCCTGACCACTGACTTTCTGCACTGCTAAAATTGGCTCTGTGCGAATTTTTTTGGGACTGAGTCTCCACACTGGGCCAACCACACCCTTGATGTGCTGGGTGGGCCCCGTTGCGTGGGGCTGAGGAGGGATGCCGAACAGTCTTGCACAACCCGAATAGTCATGCCGAAGCTGGTGTCTGCGTAAGCTCATGAAGCACTGCTTCTTGTTACTGAAACACGTGCTCCTTCTGCAGAAGGGTTTCTATGAACTGGCACTCCAGTGCCAGGGCTGGCTGAGGGAGGGCTGAGGCCATGAGGCTGGGGCAGGGAGAGATATGGGGAGTGTGGCTGTCACATCCAGTGTGGGGTTTTGGTTATTCTGCAGCAGCCCTGCTGCTTCCCTAAATCAGCAGTGCCACCATGGCATTGTACCAGCACACGCACTGCCTGAGCAAAGGGCTTGGTGCTCTTACATGAGAGGGCAACTGGAGCTCACCAGAGCAGCGTTCTATACCCTGACAGAGATGCGGGTGTGTGCACAACAGGCTGGGGAGAAGGGCCCTGCTCTGGGCTCTTCTGCTCACTCCTTCCTTCTCCCCAGCTCATGGATGGGTCAGTCCCAGGTGACATCTTAAGCTCTGTGGAGGGAGAGCTGCAGCAAATGGAGGGGAATTTGACCAGGACATGAAGAAATAGTTTCCATTGAATCCCGTTCTCTTGCATGCAACTGTGGCATTAACATTTCTGTAAGGGAAAAGTACATTCCCGATCCAGCACAGACACTCTGGTCACAATCTCCATCCCAGGCCAGGAGAAACAGGAAGAGGTGGATGCAAGGAGACAGCAAGCCGAGTACAGAAACTCAAGCTTTTGGAAGAATGTAGGGAAGCTTTCAGGTCCAGAAATGAAACCCAGAGCTGCAGGAAGGTGGCACCTGCAGTGCAGCGTGGAGAGGTGGGAACAGGGCAGGGTCCTGCCAGCATGAGGACAGCATTCCAGCATGCTGGGGAGGTCAAGCAGCACATGTTCAACCTCTTGCTCTTGCCTGGCAGTTAAAGTGACTTGTGGCTTTCCGCACAGTAACCACTTGTTTTCAAGTGTTTCCAGCCTGGAAAGCTTGCCTCCAGCCTGGCTTCAACCCCAGGCAGCTGAGCAGTTTGCCAAGGGTAAGGGACCTATGTGGCCCTTTGACTCTGGTGCTCAGCGCATTAAGAACAAGCCCCTATTTCACCAACCTCCCATTAAACTGGGGAGTGTGACCTCTGAGGCACTGCAAACTGAAGCCCTTGTACCCATAATGAAGCTGCTTGTTGGGCTGGGGTCAGGCACCACTGCTGCAGCATTTTTGCACAGCACAGGTCAGCCCATGCCTGGGCTGCAGGGCAGGGATTGCCTTGGAAGGCCAGGCCCAGGGGCTGCTGGTGTCACACACCCCATGGACTGGCATTACTGTGCTTGTCAGCATCCGGCCACTGGCGTCAGAGCCCTCCAGCTTCCCCTGTGATGTTGCCCTGGGTGTTCCTGGATTTTACCCTTTTTTTAAGCTTGCAAAACCCAAATGCCTGCAGAGGCATCACCCTTTCAGCCTGGGGCAGAGGGAAAGCCCACATCATCCGGGAAAGGAAAACAGCGGACAAAGGGTGTTGCCCACCCTCATCCCTTTCCACATCAGCTGAGGCTGACAGAGCGTAGTGGGCAGGAAGGATGTACAGACCAGCAGTCTTGTGGGGTCTGGCTCAAAGATCAGCTTTGTAGAGGAAACAGGGACACCGTCACCAACCGCAAAAACCAGGATCAGCCCCAAACCACTGAGTCTGTGGGGCAGAGCCATGGAAGGGCAGCTGCACAGCCCAGCAAGAGCAAGAGGAGCTGGTAAAAGAGGAGATAGTGGCTGAGGGGGAGTCTAAGCAGAGGGATTAGAAGAACATCCACTTCTGGGACAAGTGCTGCAGCTCAGGAGGGACATGGCAAGAGCTTGTGCAAGAGCTCCTTCCTCCCCATTCAGGCAGCGTGCTGCAGTAGAGGCACCCTCAGAGACTCCACTGCCAGACCCTGCCTTAGCTACTAGACACAGGGTGCAGGGAGGGCGCAGGGCCCAGTCTGGCTCTCTATAGCAGCCTTGGTTTCTGCTCTGATCAGTACAGCAGGATGGGCTGGGTCCTGCTATGACTGCGTCTGCTTCCTGGGACAGTGGCAGTAAGGCATATGGTGGGGCTGGGTGCCCTGGGTGTGTTTGCCACGGGGTGACATGGACAATGCCTGGCTGGTGCTTGGCAGCAGGGCAAGGAAGCACCCTTTCCAAGCAGGGCCGAGCAGGCAGCACTGCAGGTAGGCAGCATGCATCCCCAGCAGCAAACACGCTCTTCCCAGATTAAACAACTTGTCTGGCACTGGGACAGGGAGCAGACAACTCTATTAGGGACTGTTTGTCCTCATACAGGACAGCTCCATAACTAGCTTAATACCCTTCTTCTGATAACAGGCAGAGGCACACTCCGTGACGAGCACAAAGGGCAATGACTGTGCCCTCCAACACAGGCTGAGCGAAGGCTGAGATGATGGCTTTAAAATAAAGTTTCCTTCCCTTTAATCGCCCCACTTGATTATGCAGCACAGTGGGGAGAGTGGGAGTTACACAACACAGCCCCTGTTCACCTCTCTCATGCTACGGTGTCCTTCACAGTTCCTGGGTGCTGACTTCTACCAGCACCATGCACGGCATTTGAGCCCAGCCTGTGTTGGCTGCTCTTCCCCTGCCTGCCAAACTGGAGGGCAGCCCACAGGGAAGGGCTTTACACAGGCCCCGGACACTGCTCTGTGTGCTGGGTAAGGATCACTGGCACCTTGGAGGGATGAAGCTGGCCAGACAGGTCCATGACCCATGAGGAACATGTGCCCTTTGCTGCTACATCTCATGTCCCCTGGAGATGAGGCCAGCAGGGATATTCTGCCAGAAGTAAATGACCAGTCACTCCAGTCACCCAGTCACTAGGCTTTGCTAGCTCGACATAGTGCCAGGGGGCTGACAGTTAACCCACAAGCTATGTATGCTTAGGGCAGTACTGCTTTAGAGGGCAGAGAGATGCAGCAGGAAGCACTGAAATAGCCAAACCCACGACTCAAGGCATCATTTTCATTGGTAACAGCAGAGTAAAGCAGGGCTCGTATGTGCCTGTGGAAAAGTGCTGGTAGCTTCAGGCTCATGGCAATGGCCTGCCTGAGCCCACGGCTGCCTAGAGCCTGTCTCCAGAGCCCTATGGCCACCCCAGCCTGGGAATCCTTCCAGCTACATACACCTTGAGAAGAGACTGCTACAGGCAAGCACAGGCAGGGAAACAGAGGTTCAGACCAGCCTCGTTCTGTGCTAGCAGCTGTGTGCTGGAGCCAAGTGCACCCAGAAAAGGAGAGAGGAAGAAGGGGCAAAATCCAGATTGTTTAAGAGCACAGCTGGGGGACTGCATAATCAAAACTGAGACAGGCAGATGTCTGCAGCTGGTTTGATACATATTCCACCTTTCTGCAAACCCCAGCTGCCCTATACAGCCCCAGTTCCCACACAGCCATCAGTGGGATGCCTGCAGTGGTGGATGGTGGAGCGTGCCAGGGGAGCCCTTGCACACACCCAGCTGATGCAAGGAGAGCAGTTAATGTAATCACTGCACCAGGTGCAAGAGGCCCCACAGCAAAGCATCTGTGATCATGGAGTAACCAAAAAGGGGTTAATCGGTAATAACCAGGAGACAAAATGCTAAGCGAAAACAAAGCAAGGGTTTCACGAAGAGGCAGGAGACAGGTTGCGGCAGTGCATGTGAGCTTCCCCGTCAGCACAGCAGCCAAAGGAATGCAGAAAAGCAGGGAGCTGTTAATGGGACCAAGAGGCTGGTGCTGAGCTGGGAGCACAGACCAGCACAGACGTGGCAAAGAAGAGAAGCAAATGAGTAGTCACCTCTGAAATAAAAAGCGGGAAGAGCTTGAGAAGAGCTGTGGGCAGGCACACAACAAAAACCTTTAGTTCTGGCAGTCCACACTTTGTCAGGCCCCTCAACACATACCCAGATACTGGAGTAGCAAAGGTGCAGCTTGGCTAGGATCAGAAAAGCAAGTTCCAGAGATGAGTTTTCTCAGGGGATCAGCTTGAGCAGAAAAGACATCAACGAGCTGGTCCAGTAACTCCAAATTTGACTCTTGCCCTTTGTGAAAAACGCAGCTATAGAAGGTGAAGACAGAACTTACACAAGCTCCTTAAATGGAAAGATGAAGACATAAAACCCTACTGGTGTTTACTGGCTCAGCTCTCTCAAAGTCCTCCCCCCAGACAAAGCTGGGGACTGAGCTCACTCCCACTTCAGATCTGAGATCCTCAAAGGAACAGAGAGCAGCAGCCATATGCCAATGGAGGAAGAGGGGAGAAAGTGGGATGCATTGTGACATCTGCTTCCAGACAGTACAGATCTTGTCAATCAAGTCTATAGAAGGCTAGATAAAAATATTGGCCACTGTGGGCCTTCAGCAATTCAACTGCCTCTTGAAGTGACAGGAGAACATCCAATAGTATAGTGACCCCAAGAAAGAGTGGCCTTCAGACACAGGATGGAAACTGAACTTCCTGCTCTCCTAAGGCTATAAGGATGGCATAGATGGGTCTGAGCAGGAAGGGAAACTTTATTGCATCTTTTCAGGGAAGCAGCAGTATGCAGTGGGGCCAAGTCCCTGCTGTTTTCTCAATGAAAGAAACTGAAGCCACAGACACCAACTTTGGGCGTGTGGCAAGTTTAAATGTCATAAAGACTACTGTGAATAGATGCCATATTCAATATCCAAAGAAAACAAGCATCAGGTCACTGAATGTCAAATGCAGGTCTTTATAAAAATCAAGATCACATTGACATAAAGTACAGGTTTGTTACTAAGGATTGAACAGTCAGAAAACTTGCCCTGAAGCTGTGGACTGAACATTCATAGGAAAAGAGAGATGCTGTTCTGGGAAAAGCTACCATCAGTAAAGGTCCTTACTTAGGGTATCAGATCCCACCTATCAGCACCTTAATGTAACAGGTCCATTTCTGCCCACCCCCACAGGGAGCTTCAACTGCATCAAAACACACATACAGTATTCATCTTTGCTCTTCACTGGGCAGGGGCAGAGACTATGACACAGCAAGCCCTGGCCAGGCAGCAGCATTTTCTGAGCTGCATTTAAATCTGTGCAGGAGAGGTTGAGACAAGGTAAAGCCTCATACAGGGAAGAACCTAGAGGCAGGCACTCCCACCTCCACAGCTCCACCAACAACAGCTCCTGAGAGAGGCAAGCCTCTGGGCCTGTGCAGTCACTAAGCAGCGTGCTGGGGCTGGAAGGCCACAGGATGCCCACCTGAGGGCAACTGTCAAAGGAGGACACCACAACCAGTACCTGGTGTCAGTTTAATCCTGTTAAAACCTTGTTCCTTTCTGGCTGCTTGGAAGCCAGGAGGGTGGAGAAGATTAGCCTAGCAGCCCATTGGCACCCACCCTGAACAGGAAGGGAGAATGGCCTGAACCTGGTGAGATGTTAGGGAACCCTTGAGGCAGCAGCAAAGCTAGTATGGAAGCCCTTAGAAAGACATTACAGCACTGCAAAAGAATGAAACTAGGAAAACATGACAATTCAATAAATATAAGCTTTTATTACAATAGAAAATAGTAAAACTCATGTTAAAATAGACTCTTGCTTTTGGACTGCTCAGAAAAAGCCTAAGCCTCACTTATACCTGCTGGTGCCCATCAAGGTCCTGACCCCTAAGCAATGAGCAACACATTTCTGTGCTGAGAACCTCGAGGCTCCTTCCTCCCCAGTGACAGTGAAAGACTACAGCAGCAGACTGAGCCATGCCCCACCAAACAGACAGGTAAGGGCTCTCTGTGGAGTTGTGTACAACATGCTTCATCCCCTTGTGCAATCAGGCTCCTGTTTGAAGCAGGTAGCTTTAGGGAAACCATGGACAAGAAGGAGGGAGAGGAAAAAAAAATCATCAGCATATAATGATAGCTGTCCTGAGACAGCTAAGAAGGCAGTAAATGCATCTGCCAGAAAGACCACAGCACCTGATGGCCTTTGGGTAGCTTTTGCACTATTACAAGGAACACTCTCCACCTTCTTCTGTGGCCAGTCCAGTGCAAGTGAACGACTGTGCAGTCTGAACCATCATGTGCTTCCCTCTTACTCACCAGAAAGGGCCAGGGGCAAGAGTAGAGTGGAAAGCAGAGGCCACAGAACAGCAAGGTCAGATGGGAATGGGAGACACTTGTGCACCATTGCTGGCACAGCAGCACTCAACGCCAAGTCCCCACTGCTGCAGCCACCAGGCTCACTCCAGTGCCTCATACACAGCCTTCCGGAGCTCGATTGAGAACATCTCCTCCCACGGCCCACGGATCCACTCCACCAGCTCTACCAGGAGCTCAGGGCACTCTGTGCGGATGTGCCAAGTGCTCTCCAGCTTCAGTACCTGGCAGGGAGGAAAGGGAGGGAGGCGAATGAGCAGACTGGCCTGACAGGCACTGATCAGCCCTGAGCCACTATCCCCCAGCACAGCTGCCAGCTCCTCCTAATTCCTCTGTGACCTCCTCCTCCCTCTCTGCTGCCAGCAGTAGAGTGTCCCTTGCATGACTTTCCACTGTGCTCCCCTGGCTCTGTGGTACAAGGCCCTAGGTTAGGATGGGAGAAGACAGCCCCAAGACACTCTTGCAGGAACAGGATCTGAGCACAATCAGCCCCCAGCATCCTGACCCCATGACCATCTCCTGCTTACCTCATCATAAAGCATCAGCTTGATGTCACAAGGACAGAGGCGATAGGTTATGATATTGCTAATACTGGTGATTGGCTGCTTCTCCTTCAACTGGATGTTGCTCCTAGGAGGCACTTCTGCCTCATGGTCTTCATCCAAGGAGGGCTGCACCTGCCACTGGTGATTCTCCTCCAGCAGAAATAGCATGCTTCGGGTACTCAGCAGGGTCACAGGGAAAGCAGATGCCCCTAAAAGGATATAATGGAATAAGAAAGGCTGTGCTGAGAGCCTGAGTCACCACAGAACCAGCTTTGCTCTCCATTCCTCCCCTAGGGAAATCCTTTATAGCAGCAGTAGCTTGGGTGAACAACCTTATCCAGCTTCCTGACTGAAGAGGGGACCAGGGTACTGAAATGTGGCTGGTCTTGACCAGCTTATCCAAGCTTGTTGCAGGAGCATGCACATGAAAGACCACTGCCCAGTAAGGCTTGTCTAGCCCATGCCCTCAAGTAAGGCAGGAAAAGTCACTTGAGTCCTTTGACCTCTTAAACAACATTTTACTACTCCTTAGTTAAAATTTGGCAGCTGCAGCTCAAAGGCTGCCTTTTTTGGCCTGAATTCGTCTGGCTGCAAATATCTGATGGGTGGAACAGAGAGCACACACATAAAGTTTAATACCAAGCTGGGATGCATCATGACAGGAAGGAAAATAGTTTTTATAAACTTTAGGGAACATAAATATAATGCAGCTATTTCAGTGGATGTAAATTAAAAGCACTTGAACTTGGGTATAAGTTAGATGTACAGTAATAGGGAACCATTAGCAAAACTGGCTGAGGTTACAGGCGATCACAAGCTGACGCAACAGTATATTGCTCTTCTCATCACATCTCACTCTTGGGAATTAGTAGGACTATCAGAAATGGGATGTTTAATTAATCCTGTCTACTTGGTAATGAGATCTCAGCTGGAACTGTGTCCAGTTTTGGGCACCATACTCTAAAAGAGGAGAAAACTGTAGAATAAGAAAAACGCACTCCAAGTTCTCCCTCCCACACACTATTTGTTCAGCTTGAGGAGACCAGTAAATGTACTTCCCACAGATTCCTTCTGATCCTCACTCTCTGATACCTCCCCAATGGCCAATGGTGACCAGGGGTGCAAAAGCTGTAACAAATCGGTAAGAATGTGATTAAGAGATAGGTTGCTTTTTTCAGTGTCCCAAGCTAAGATGGCACTGGCATTGTTCACTGAAGACTCAAATCCCAAGTTAACACATTTGTCCTTCAGCAAGGCCTGGAACAGAACTTGATGGGCTCCAGCAGGCTGCTCCTGTAGTATCATCTCAGGTTCTGGACACCTACATCTGTTTTCCCAAATGAAGGAGCCTTTCAGCAACTCACACAAACCAGCTGCTTTTATGACTCATCTTTCCCTCAGATCAGGGCAATGATCCAGCCCTCAGATAATCTCTAGCTTCTCAAGCTGTCCCTGAAACTGGAGTGCAAGACCAACTGCTCACTAGAGCCTAGACTTCCACATAGAAAAAGACTGGGAGATGCTCTGGATGTACAGAAGTATGCTGCTATCCTACACAACCCAACAGTAGAGAAGAGCCCTCACCCATGCCCCCACCCATTTCACTGCTGGAGGAAGGGCGCAGCTCTTTTCCCCCCGACTGTACACTAAAATCACAAGCATGTAAGCAGACAGCACAGCGTGTGGGACACCGGGCTACTGAGATCTCCTGTACCTTGGATCAGGTAGGCCAGCAGGTAGAAGAAACAAGTGTCATCTGCAGCTGCAGAATCTGTGGTCCTGGAGTCCAGCAGAGGCCTGGAGGAGGTACAACAGTGGGTTGATAAGGAAGCACTCTGTTTCCAGTCTAGGTTTGCTGTGAACTAGCTACTGGTTCCAGTCCTCTTGGGGAAGGGAAGGATTCATCTCTTCCAGATAATGCAAAGTCCTCCCTCTCCTGGTCCTCTCCAGGTCCTCCTCCTTGCCAGCCAGCAGCTGAATGCTTCTTTCAAGTAAGAAGGCTGCCCTATGCCTCCTACTTTTTGTCCCTCCATTATATCCTGCTCAGACTCCTCCAGAAGAGCTGAAGTTGCCCTGCTTGGCTCAGCCCATGACACCCCTTTGCCTGTTCACCCTCTGTGCAGCAGGCACTTGAGACAGCTGCCTTAAACCTGCAACATAAGCTGGGCTGCCACTCCAGTGTCTCCTTCTGTGCTATCCTGTTTCCAGCACCATGCTTCCCAGTGTCTGCTGGACAAGCAGACATCCCTGTCTATCTGAAATCCCAAACTCTCACAGGCTCTTACCATAGCCAGTGTTGAGGATTCATTTCCACAGTGGGGATTTCCTTCACCTTACTCCTGTGCTTAGCAGGCAGTTCTTGCATGAGATCTAAAGAGGGGGAAAAGGCAGATGTCTTTTATTGCAAACCCAAGCGCAGTACATAACAGTTCAGGATGCTTCTCTACTGTTCAGAGAGGTGTTGCAAGTTACGATGCCAGTGAGATTCTCCCCCAGCTTTTTTTTCTGAGCTGTCAAGACGTTAATTTCCAACATATATCCAACAATAGCTGTCCTGATAGTTCTCCAAGAACAAATCTTTCAAATCCTCTCCCTCAGCCCCCTACAGCTCTACTCTTACCTGTCAGGGTCTGCAGGAACTGGTCACAGCAGCTTTGGTTCCGGATCAGCAGATTGTAGGAAGTTTTTGGGTTCTCAAACTCCATTCGCAAGCTCTGGTGGCAGAGTCCCACTTCCAGATGAGAAATATCAGACAGGTAGTGAGAGTCATTCTTCTTCAGCCAGTCTGCAGGTTGTCCCCTAATCACAGAGCACAGTCAGCTGCAGCAGGCTGCCCCATCTCCTCTCCCACATGAGACTGCAGCAGGGAGTTTGCCAGAAGAGCCTGTGCATGTCACCACCCCTCCAGGGCAAGGGCAGCAAGGGTAGCACAGGCTGGCACTACCCAGCACTCACAGACTTGCTGCAGGGTCCTCACCTGATAGCTCCAGTGACTTCCAACACATAAATCTTGAGATCAGAAGCAACCAGGATTGAGAGGAACTCTCCTTGCCGGCCAAACTTCACCATGGCCACCTAGAGCATACAAAGGGTTGGTCATAAAAAAAAACCAAAGCTTTGGCCTGCCCCTTGAAAGCTCATCCACAGAAAGGCCGAACTCGAAGACACTTCAGCTCCCTTCACACCCCAGTCTCTGAGATGCCACCTCAGTGCAGAACTCGCAGGGTGGCAACAGGGACAGCCAAAGAGTTGTAGGAGTGGTGCTGTGGGAACTCACCTTGAGGAAGCACTGGAACTCCTCAGCATTCTCCTCAAAAACTTCCATGTCCAGGTACAGCTTCAGGCGATGATCCACTGACCGGAAGTCCCTCGTGTGCAGGACACTGTTTACAGCTGAGGAGAGCAAAGGGCAGCAATGACACTCTGTCCACTCTGTCCAGACCAGGAGCTGCCCAAGCATGCAGACAGGCACCAGGGCAGCAGTGTCACTCCCTCTGCACACCTGCTTCCACCAAGTCTCTCCTCAAGACAAAGGGCCAAACACAGGGCTTTAGAGGCCACAGGTCTCCATGTGCAGATAAAAGAGGACTTCATTGCTCCAACACTTGTTTTTTTTTCAGATGTACAAAGCTTTGGTCTAAGCCAGCTTCAAACTGTGCTTGGCTGTTTAGTCACAGAAGGACACTGCTTTGCTGCTGGATTTGGCAGGAGGGCAATTCTTTAGCACAAAGCCACAAAGATATTTCTCATTTCAGCTGATGTCAGCTCAGGTCAACTTTTTAACTCTGACTTTGATCGTGGCAAGGTTAAAGGGGCCTGAGGAAGACACCAATAAAACTGCTAAAGAATATTATTTGGTTTGTCATGAAATTGTATAACCAAATAATTTATACAACAGCCACAGTACCGCCCAAGAGTTCCCACTTCTCAGCAGAGCCTGTTCTCCACCAGAAACACTACACTAACCAACTGCTCCTCAGCAGGAACTTTCCATAGGCTCAGTTTTAAATTGGGACCTTGCAATTTGACCCCGAAGAAGAGACTGCTTTATTTCTCATACTTCAACTGTACAAGACTGAACACAGCAACTTTAAAACTCTACACTGACTCCTCTTCTGAGGCACAGCAGTCTTGAAGGACTGGGGGAGACCTCTGCAGATCAAGAAACCAATAGGCTTCCAAATCAGAACTAGACTCAGCTGCAGTAGAGTCACTTGCTGGGCTAGACCAGATAACCTGCATAGCTCCTTTCCAACTTGTTATTCTGTAAATCACAAGCTGATTCCCAGGCAAAGGCAGTCTGCTACATCAGAAATCCAAGGTCCTTCAGAAAAATCATTTTTGGACCGCCTGTCTTGCATGACAGCCCTCACACAGCCAGCATGCAGTCTCTTGGATGGGTTTTGTCATCTGAAGCTCACAAAAAGGTGAGGAAAGCAGAAGCAACTGTAGATCCACAAAGCAGAGCCTCCTACTAGCACACCAGCCTCACACTGCACTTAAGCCAAAGAATAAATACAGAGAAATTGTGCATACTATTCTCCAGAGGTAATGCTCCAGCTGGCAGCTCATGGATGCCACAAGAACCCAGTGTGTCCATAACTGAGCAACGCAGCTTCCAGAACAAGACCCTGTTACTCACAGTCTAAGCAATAACAGGTATTAGGAGCTGACTCACTTTTCCTACCTTCAGGCATGAGAATTTAACAGAGAAGGGAATGAAAAACTCTGCTCATAAGAACCATATGTTTATGGCCACTCGTAGTTGATGTCCCCCTTCCCCATTAAACACCAGGAAGTGTACCCTGCAAGCACCAGTGATAAAACCAACAAGCTGTCAACACCCCTAAACCCTGCACAGCTTCCTCATACTCACAAGGACTGAGATTCCATGTTTCCTCGGACTCAGAGTTCAAAGAGAGTGGGGAAGGAGTGGGCCCCCGAGAAACACTGTAACGGTAGCTTCCCATCAGGCTGCCCCCGTTGGTGTCCGTGTGGCTGAGGGACAAGTACTGGCTCTTCACGCCCTGCTCCTTCCCACAGCCACCATCTGATCCATGGGAGGTGGGATGAAGAGTGCCATCAGGCTCAGTGCTCAGCTCTGGGGTCCTGGTGCTGTTGCTGGTGTCCATCTCTGAGCTGTCCTCCCCACTGATGTAGAACTTCCCACTCTCACTG
This sequence comes from Melanocharis versteri, assembly GCA_013397845.1. Classification (NCBI taxonomy): domain Eukaryota; kingdom Metazoa; phylum Chordata; class Aves; order Passeriformes; family Melanocharitidae; genus Melanocharis; species Melanocharis versteri. Next base: position 1,523,543 of record VZTG01000864.1, on the reverse strand, counting down.
GCCAGGACAGATGTTTCCTCTGGGCCCTCCTGCTGGCTGCCTCCCTCCAGCACAGAGTCTGACAGGTCCTCACTCGTGCTGTCGGCACCAGGCGGCAGAGGTGTGCTGGAGCACTCCTCTGAAGGCAGAATGACCACATGGTCACTGGAACAACTGGGACAGGCTATGGGCTCACCAGCTGCTGTAGGACCTGTGAAAGATTTTGTCAGGTATAAAGAAAAGCCAGAACAGCTCTCCCCAGCAAGATTTTACTTCCCCCCGCCTCCTCTGCAAACCACAAACCCTCCCTTTTCAAGGCAGAGAATAGTTACAGTCTGACTTGAGCAGCTTGTTGAGCAACTTTGTTCACAATCATATCCCACATACCTCCACTCACAAATCAACAAGAAATTCTGGATCAGTGCCACATGAAATAGTTCTGCTCAGATTTAGGGTGCCCAGTGTGTGCTGTGGTGGCAACTGAAACGGTATCAGGGCTTTGGCTCATGACTTTCCTCCGCTTCACATCTGCAAGTGTTCACATAACCTCTGAAGCCCAAGCTCATGATCAGGCAATCCAATCTTCCTTAGCCACCTCCATCTCCAGCATGCTGTGTCCCTTCCCCAAATGTCCTCAGTACTTCTAACCCTGATTGCTGTTGCTCCCTTCACCCACACCAGAACAGACTCCCAGCCGGATCATGGGACTCCCACGACACTGGCAGGGAGAAGAAAGTGTCCTGGGGTGGAGAAAAGTGCTGCAGCCAGGACAGCACTTCTGTGTTCGCTGCAGTACTTCAATCCCAGGATACTTTGTCAAACAGCATCTTCTGAGCTAAGGCACTCCCCACTCTGAATATAAACTGAGCTTCGAAAAACACAGCAATCAGAAGATGCCTATTCAGCACAAGCCACATCTCAGCCAAAATACCACATCTAGTTTTAACAGCCAAAGAAAAATGTGGAAAAATGGGAAAGAGCACAAAGACCAGCAAGAAACTGAATGTATGAGATATGACTGACAAGTAAATTATCTATTGAGAGTTAAGCTTATTTAGTCTCGAGGACAGAAGCCAGGAAAACTTGCCAGGGGAGAACAATGGCCCTCAAGTACAAAGAAAGGAATAAATTGCTCTCCCAGAGTGGCAGCAAGAGTAGGCTTAAGATCACAAACAAGGAGACTTAGGTTAGGGTTCTGGTTGTTTTTCTGATATCTAACAGCCGAAGTTTTACCTGAAATACTGATGTAGATTCCCTGGAAGCTTCCCTTAGCAAAAGCTCTTTAGAACAAATAAAGTCCCTGTGACAGAACTGACTACATGACCTTTAAGTCCTCTCCCAGACTTCAGTTTCCAGCACCCCTATGTTCCCCCAGGCCACCCAGAACAGGAGTGCTGTTTGCTTAACCTTAAACCAGTGGCTTATTCCTGCTAGCAAGCAAGGCAGGCTCTTCCCAGTCCAAGTAGGCCAAGTGAGAGTTGATTCCACGACAGGTTTTAATTCCAGTATAGCCAACTCATCACCTTCTCCTATACATTCCACGCTCTGCACCACAGCTGCCACTCTGGAAGTCTGCCTGGGCATTAGCAAACATCCTTCTCCTGGGCACTGCGGCCTACCTTGATCTGAGGCAATTAGGGTCTCCAGGATTTTGGGGTCTCCAAGCTCTGAAGGATAGGAACCTTGATGCCAGGGGGGCAGGGACTGTGAAAACTCCTGCTTGCATTTCAGGCACTGGAGCTTCATGGATCCCTTCTCTTGGTCCTGATTTCGCCGATTGTCCTCAACAGCTGGGGACAACACTTCAAGGATACACTAAAAGTAGCAGCACAGGGAAAAGGATGCTATCAGGCAACTATGATTGTCCTAACAAAATCAAGTTTCTGACACCAGCAAGTCTTTTCACATGCCTCACTACAGCATTTCAGAGTGTAAGGGGTGCAAGAACATTTCCCAGCTGTGCCAGGCTTGCCAAGGGCATGATGCTTCACTGCAGAAGACCAAGACAACCTGTTTTTGCAGGTGTGTGCCTGATAGCTACATAGTGACAGGCTCCCTCTGGAATTCTGATCTCAAAGGTCCCATGCATTTGTGTCTTCCCTCTAACAGCTTGTTTAAATGTACTTAAATAATATCTTGAGAAAAATCCAAAAATGATTGGATTAGAGACCAGAGTCCCTACAGCAGCTGTGTGGACATAGCACTGACACTCACTGTCCAGAGGGCCAAGCACAGGCCAGCACATCACTCAGCACCTACTAAACATTACATTGCACATGCACAAAAAGTAATGATCACTAGCTTGACTACAAACTTTTCACCCCAAGTGGGAGAAAACTGCAAGACTCTCTCCTTGAGAGCACCCTTTGTGCTACAGGAGCTCCACTGCCCGTGGCCATGCTCAGGGGGCTCTCCACAGGTCATCTGTGCAGAAGAAGAAATCCCGACAAGCCAGACATGGGCAGCAGGTGCTCGTGTGCTCTGAGAACAGCAGCCCTATGCTGGCTGGAAGAATTCAGCGTCTTGCAGTAACACTGCCCCCTCCCCAAGCCTCCCCCACCTGCAGACACTGCTCCGGGCAGTCGTCAAGCACCACATATTTGCGCTTCTGCCGGTCCTTGCGAATGTAGCTGAAGTGCAACGTGAGGACAGGGAAAACTCGCTCCAGGTCCTGCAAGAGACAGAAAACGCCTGTTCTAGGCTGAGGGAGAAGCTTTCACAGACTACATTTGTTTGCAAACAGCTGAAACATGGCCATACAAGCACTTAATTTAGTGTGTCCTAAGCATCTCTCCACAGCTGATATCATCTGGGAGTCTGGTAAAATGGGCAGAAATAAATAAACAAATAAAAAGCTAACAAATGCTGACAGCACTTTCGCTGAGTGCTTGAAAAATTGCATGAGCACTTGAAACTTACAACAGTAACTTTCAAGGCCTAAAACAAAGCATTTCAAACAAAACACCTTTTCATGAAGGTATTTCAGAACAATATCAAGCCACAAACATTCAAAAAGGCACAAGGGTAGGGTTTAAAAATGAGTTGGAACTTTTACAGAAAACAGTATTAGAGAAACCTGTGAACATGTCCGTATACAGACTGAATGTTAAAATCCTACCACAAGCAAAAAGAGATTTTCAAACTCCCTTTCTAAAGAACCACAAAAGCCAAATAGGGCTGGTAATGCTAAAGCGTGCACCTAGAGCAGATGGCAAACTGCCCACTGAGCTGCTGAGAGCTTTTTAAACATCACACTAGGCTCTGTGCTGCTATAGAAACAATGCAATTCACAAGGAGTCCTCCAAGGCCAGGGTGATATCCCAGTGAGGAATGGGTGGGAAGGAGATCTCCATTTCATTTAAGTTCCTCTTGAGAAGTGTCTCATTCCTCCACACTGGAACAAGTCCAGCCATTGTCTTTAAATTCCAGCTTTGGAACAGATTTGATGCTGGCTTCTGCTGCATTATTGCAGGTAGTCTAAGCAATACAGATGCCATTAGATACACATGCATTGGGTTGAAGAGATGCTCAAGCAGGCTTTGCAGGAGCTAGGAAAAGACCTGCAGGATTCTCGACAGGAGCCCAAATCCAGAATGCTGGCATACACAGGGAGTAAGATGACAAAGACTCACAGAGGAGTGTAACTTACCATCCTCTTCCAGGTTAACTCAGAGGTCTCCACATTCTTCAGGCATTTCAGCTCGAGCTTGTGGAGGACTCTGGCAGCCTTCAGTTCCACCTCAATCACATGCTTAGCTGTGACTCGCAGGAAGATCCAGTCTGGCTCTGGGTCCCCTTCACCTTCTATTTGGCTCACCAGCACTGGCTGGCACAGGTCCACTGCCAAACAAGACACAATATAGGTCAGTACATGCAGCAGGCCTTCAGTCCTGCTGGACCCAGGTCGTTAACATTTCCACAATACTGGGTATCATGACACAGCTTCAGAGATAAATCACATTTGATTCATCTATTTTGTTGTCATCCAAGCTCTCAAACACAGCAGTAAAAGGACCTGTTTACCTTCTACCTTCTCCTCTTCTTCCTCTCCAAGCACTAGCTCATCTGCCTCCTCTTCTACTCTCTGTTCTCCTTCCACAGGCTCATCCAGCTGCACTTCAGGCTCTTCCTCCTTTGCAGCGTCATCCAAAGGAGGAGAGGATCCTTCCTGGGATACTTGGGGCTTTTCTTGCTCTGGGTCAGAGCTCTCACTCTGCAAGTCCATTGCAGCAGGTCTGCCTGAGATCTCATCTGCAGAACGGCTGTGGGACATGACTGGTACTTGGTCATGCTCCTCCAGGTGTCTCTTGTACTGCAGCCAGTCAGCACCAAAGCGATCTCTGAAGCTGGCCAAGCGCTTCATCTCCTTCTGATGCTCTAAGACCAGACCTGCAGAGAGAAAATTTGGGAAGTATGAAAGTAATCACCAGGCCAGAGCACTCCTCTTACTGTGGGCAGTTTAGCTGCCATGTTATTAAGGAAGAAGACAAGCCTCACCAGCAGAGAGGGGTAAGGCCTGGGGCTCATGTTCTGTGTCACTCGGCTCTGAAATACTTGCTCTGCGCACTTTGACTTTTCCCTGGAAAAAAATGGGATAAAAGTAGTTGTGAGGAACTAGAACAATGAAAACAGCACCTGATGAGGGGCTCTGTCAAGATGAAGGGTTTATAGCTGTTACAGTGTAGAGACACACAATGAAACACTTGTCAGGGTATATGAAGACTGATATTAAAACCCCTTCCTAACACACAGCAGTGTAGAGGCTCACTAACCACGCAGTCAGTACCCGACCACATCTCACTGCAGGAGGCTTCCACGTCGAGGCATCCCCTTCACCCAACATGCCAGGTACATGGCTAAGAAGCTACATCAGTCCCAGACCTTGCTTTTCTTTCGAGGGACCCTGACGGCCACATTCTCTGCTGGGGACTGACTGTCGCTGAAGTCTGCAGCACAGGAGCTCTCCAGGGCGCTGCGGTCCAGTGCAGTCTTCTCTGAGGTAGAAGTGTGGATGGACTGGGACACACTTTGCACAAGTCTTGGAAGGTGCTAAAGTAAGAAGAAGAGAGTATTGCCACCTGAGTGCAAAGGGCAGACAAGGTGACCAAGCCACAACTCAGGCTGATAGCTTTCCTGCTCCTCACCCCAAGCTTTCACCATCTCAGTCAAAGCACTGACAACAGATCCTGCCTGGCTGATTGGATCGTTTATCACAACCACTCTGATTTAACTCAAACTCTGCCTTTCTCAAAAATAGCAGATGGGAAACTGATAACTATTTTGCTGACATGTAGTTCAAGTGTCAAGTACCACACAGTACCTGAACAGGAAACAGGCAAGGCTCCAAGACCTGCAAGGCTACATAAGCCAGAATAAATTGCACTGGCAGGTTCCAACAATTATTAGGAATCAGCATGAACAGACACAAAATGATCAGTGTCAAAGTCAAGGTAGCCCATAAAGATTTAACAGGACACATGACAATGCAAAAACCTGTCAGAGCTCCCAGTCCCAAAGCCAGTAAGATCAGTTTTTAACCATTATACTTACCATTAAGTCTGAGGAAGAGAGTGGCTCCCCGTCCAAGAAGAACTGTAATTAGAGACCCATTTGCAGTCAGATTCCATTTGGCTGGCACATACTCAGGAAACTTCTGCTGATTCCTACTCCCCTTCAGGCCACCCTAGGGCTGGGATCTCTGGCAGAAAAAACTGCAAAGAAACAACCCTGTTCCTGCCTATCCACCACTCCTTTAGTTGTAGCTACCTGACCTAATAGCATATAAGGCCAGAAGGGACTGTTGTGGTTTTCCTGTTTACAGACTTTATAACTTCCAGAAACGTATCCAAGACAGTTTGCGGAAGAGGTACAATAGGTTATTCCACAATAACTCAAATTGTTTTGAAAGGTACTCACTTTCACCTCAAAGCCTGTATCCTACTTCTAGCCTGATTCCACATAACTTCCAGTAACTCGAGCTGAGTGAAAGCTTTTTCAAGATGCAGTTTGAAGACAATTAATCCAGCCATTTGCCACTAATATGAAGGGCAGACCAGCTCTGGAACACCTTTGACCCTTAGCAAGTAAGTTTGTTTTGCTAAATTGCCAGAACACTGGCTTTGCTGGCTTCTTTATTTGAAATCAGATAACCAAGAACTGACCTAAGCACTGGAGTGCAAGGGAACAGTGATGACACCTAGCTGAGAGCAGAGTCATGGGGACAAAGAGGTGGCCATGGCAGCCAAAGTAGTGCATACTTAGGTAAGGTGCACCAAGACTGTGAGTTCCTTCTTTGCACAGTCCAGCTACATTGTTACTATCTAGCGGAACAGAGCCAAGTTCCATCAATGAGCAAAACCGAAGAAGTACAGAGTGAAGACATACTAAGATCTGAGGTGTTGCAAAGCTGAGATCACTACTCAACTCTGTGCTGGCCAGCACACCACATAAAAATTTAAGGTTAAACTATTCTACTGCAGGAGAAAAAAAAAAAAAAAAGAAGCAACCGCAAAACAATCACCACTGTTACTGGAATAAATCTGCAAGTTTCTTTTCCCTCATTTTCCCCTGAGTGTTAGAACACCCTATGCCTTCAACAGCAGGAGCAGAAGGCATGTGGCTAATACTCACATTGGAGAAGGCTGCCCTGGGAGACACATGGACAAGGGCTGCAGATCGGTGATTTTGATGGAACCATATTGGGTTTCCCTCCAAATGCAGCTGGGTGAGGGAAACAGACAAGTTGTTACTAGAAGCAATATTCTATACCACAATCTATCCTGCCTGCAGGCTCCAGTCTTCCTCTCTGCTTCAAGAAATATCCTTGCAGTGGAACAGTTATCAAGCCAGGAGAGGACCAGGCTTTTACAATGCTTCCTGAAATTAGTCCAGCAAATACAGGAGATTAAAGTACCTCCTACTCATGACCTAAATCATTATGAGCTTTTTCAATAGTGACTGAGAAGTGCTGAAAGAACAGTCCTTTGCAGGCCCAGAGAAGCTGTAGATGCCCCATCCCTGGAGGTGTTCAAGGCCAGATGGGATGCGGCTTTGAGCACCCTGGTCTAGTGGGAGGTGTGTCCCTGCTCATGGCCGGGGGGTTGGAACTAGATCTTCAAGGTCCCTACCAACTGAAACCACTCTCTGATTCTATGACCTTCTTTCACAAGCACTATAGTGACTGCCATGCTCCTCCTTCAGACTTCTCTGAACACACAGATCCACAACAGGATTATGGGAGGATCTTTACTGCACTTGACAGTGTTAAAATCAGAAAGGATGAGCAAGGAAGTGGGGATGAATATATGAAGAAAGGTTAGCTTGAGCAAGAGTCACTAAAAATGAAGACTGAAACACAGGTGTCTGTCTAAGGCTCCCCCATCAGTTTCTTGTAATAAAATTAAATGCTCAAAAGCTGAACTTATCTTTCAAAACTCTCTGGTTACCACAAAGTCTCCATCTTGAACACCCAGACCATGAAATCCCTAATCTACCAATCCATCAAGCTTTACGCTTACTTTTTTTAAACAGTGCAGAGTGGACAATGGTGCCAACTGGGCATGTTCCAGCAGCAGGTTATAGGCCACATCCAGGTGCTGCAGATTCACAAGCTGTTCCACCCCTGTGAATAAAGCAAGAAGCCATCAGTATGCTAGAAGACATAACTTAGGAACCTCCCCCAAAACTGAACTCTAGTAAAAATAGTTGTGCCCAAGATTTCAAGTTCCATTTGCTCTCAAGGATGACAGGAAGGCTTCAAACTCAGAAATGGTCCTCCCTTGTGGGCTCACCATTAATGCTGTCGAGCTCATTGTTGCGCAGGATCAGAGTCACCAGCTTGGATCGGCTGAAGATGCCAAGGTTTGGCACCTTGGACAGGAAGTTGTACGCCAGATTGAGGTATTCTAGATCTGTAAGGGTCTGTTCAGAGAGAAGAGCAGCATTGGATCAGCTGGGACCTTAGCTCAAAGCCTGGCCCTGAACTCAAGACAGGGCACTAGCTTCTACCATTTTTTTGATCTCAACAATGTCAACCAACAAGTGAGTTTCTTAAGACTGTTTCTGCACAAAGAGTTTGATGTTCACATTTGGAGTGGTTTGTTTAGGGGCACTCAGCATCATCTAACTGCTTCACAGAATTTGCCAGGAGTACCTTTTTCTTTCCTCGCCAACTTTGATGGGGCACAGGAAAGGACTGGACATCCTGCCTCAGCAAAAGGAGTGAACTACCAAAAGAAACCCTTTCTCACCTTTGTAAAGATGATGGGGAATGATACCTTGTGAGCCCTACCAACTCCAGGAAAAGCTGTTTCATAGCTTCAAAGAAGCAGATCTAGCTCAGCAAAGCATGGATTTCATTGCCACTCCCCAGAAACACACGTGCAATTGTGATGGACTACCCCTTTTCTACAGTAACTGACGGGTTTCTGAGAGCAGGTAGTAAATGCTACTGGCAGTTCGAACAAACTGAACAGTAAGCTTCTACAGCCCCATGCCTGGCTACATAATTCTCACCTGCTACACAGATTACAGCAAAGTCTTGGCCACAATGGAGTGCCCACCCTATGAGGGGCTGTATATACAGAGTACCCTGTGTGTATCAGTGCATTTATCACTTGGCCATGCTGGACTGCCAAGTGATGACTACAGCTAACTCTCTGTCTTAGAGCAGGTGGGGAACACTGCCTTCTCTGCCCCAGGGGCACTCGGACTGCACATACAGGACAATGGTTTTCAGGCTGCAAGCACTAGCTCTAAGCCACACCACATCTGTGATTTCTTTTATTATACCTCACCTAGCAGGAATGTGATGTCAATGATTACAGAATTTTAGCAGTATCCTCTGCATAGGAAGAAACTCTGATGGTCAGCCCAAAATACTCACCGTTAAATAGTGCTCACAATCCTGAATCTTGTTGTGACTCAAATCCAAGACCCTCAGAGCGTTCAATAATTGCTGAGGGACAAAAAGATACTAGATCAGATCCTACAACTGTCTCTGTTACAGCATGAAAAGCCTCTCCTTCTGGGAGAGGCCAGCAAAATTAACACTGCCCGCTTCCTCCCACCCAGACCTAGCAGCATCAGTAACAGAGGGCCTGGCTCTTGGCTGTGATCATCTCCTCTCTTCCCCTCAGCCATGCGGGAAGGATGCCCCACTCACCAGTGAGTCATCCAAGGCAGCGATCGAGTTATAGCTGAAGTTCACAGTCTGCAGTTCCAACCATGGGAGAGCACAGCTCAGATCTCCACCACATGCTGAAATTATTTCCTAGGAAGAAGAGAGGAGCCATTCCTTGGTGAGTACTAGCTGTTACAGTAAAAGCAGATGAACACAGGAGAACAGTTAGTCTAGAAGGCGGCTGACATACTGTGCTTTACAGACCTTGCCTTGCTTAGAGAGGCAGTGACTTTTATGTCCCTAATTCAAGTATTTGGAGGTGGTGGGAATCCCACGGCCAGATATTTAGAAAGGGAAGATGCTTTTGTTCCCTACACTGAAATGGCAATAGTTAACCTAATCTGTTAGATTTCTTAGCCTCAGAACACTGAGCATAAAGATTCGTGCTAACAAAATCATTTTCAGACCTCCCTCAAACAAAAGCAAGATACACGCTTGTGTTCTGACAGACAAAAATAGCTCTCAAAGTACTCCCTACCATCAGCCCCTGTTCCCCAGCAGGCATCTGCTTCTGTGTCCCAGAGAGAGGCCCAGAGGCCCATGGCCAGCACAGCCCATGCTACTCAGTTCTCCACGGCTGGAGATTGCCTTCACGTCCCAGAAACATGCTGGGCAGCTATGTAGGTAAGACACTGGGGCACAGCATTTCCTCTGACAATAAGCTCTAAAAAGGCTGCTGAGGTACAATGAAATAAACCTTGACCAGCTGCAGGCCTCGAATGTGGAAAGAGACAGATAAACAGAGTTGTCCGACCTAGCTGACATGAATGCTGTCTAGAGCCAGAAATTCTCAAGAAGCTAACAAGAAGACTACGGAGCACGTGTGCATGCAAACAGGGAATCATTCAACACTGCTTGAAACAGGAGTAGGACCCGAGAACGGGGAAGGGAGATGAAGATATACACAACATGGATGAATAAAAGGGCTAACACTGTCTCCTACATCTTCCCTGTGTGAAGAGCTGTAGGATCAAGACGCCTTTCTCTTGCAATTTACCCCATGAGCTCTGTAGAGACACTCACCTCCAGTGTACTGATACATTTGCAACAGGTTAGAGATTCCAGCTGAGAATAGACAAATCGCAGTCCCTGGAGGCAGTGTGGAGGGACAGACTTCAGCTGCAGCAGTGAGGAGAAAGGAAGGACAACATACATCAAAATATTACAGTGGAGGAGCAGATCCAAGTTTTACCACAAGCAAGTGTTGCAGGAGTTTAGTCTTAGCCTTGTAGGGAAGCCACAAAAGCCTACCCAGTTTTTAGGAGTAGAGGCATTCTGCAACCACAAAACTAGTCAAGAAAACCCAAACAGCAAGACTCAAACCCACTCTTGCCACCTATACTTACTTCCAGATGCCGGAGGGACTTGAAAGGGAAGATCTTCACAGCAGATTGCAAAACACAGTTTGGAACATGAACGAGCTACAGAAATGAGAAAAGAAGTCTCATGTCAAATTTGACTTGTGCTGCATTACCACCTTCCTGATGCACCAACTGCAGCACCTTGAACAGGCTGTCCCTCCAGCTCGGGTGATCCCTTAAAAGCTCTCTCCCAGTGCTGGGAGTGGCACGGTCTCCCTGGCTCTGTAGTACAATAAAGGTCACAGAGAATGGCATGTCAGCAAGTGTGGTCTGCTAGCCCATGGAGCTCCTCTTCATCTCCCCTGCCCACATGGCTTCACCACTTTCAGCACCACTGGGAGGTCTGACAGCTGGATCAGCCACAACTAGCAAACCTACCAAAGACAAAACTAACTGCTGGAGGTATGTTTATCAAGCAACTGAGTGGAACTAGCATGCTGGTGGGAGGTGTGCATGTGCATTTCACTACAGGAGGCCAAATTAGGCAAACCACAAGCAGATACAATGGAAAACAGAGTTGGTCTCCAAGGCACTGTTAGTGTCAGACTGAGGTGCCTGCAAACCTCCTCTTTGTGTTCTGTAGTACAGCCACAGACCCTTTCAGCACAGGGCAGTTAGGCTGCGTTCACATACTATAAAGCAGCGTATTAAAACCACCTTCTTACGCTTCCTATGGACAGTGCATAAACAGTATTTCTGGCTGCTACTGAAACAGAGTAATGAACTAGTTACCACTTCCACTATAGACAGCAAGTACAGCCAGAGAGACCATCTCTGCCAGTTACATATACACTCACACAGAAGTGACTCATCAGGTGCAGAACAGACATCCCAAGACCTCATCACCACTACTGCATCCACAGCTACAGCCCTGCCAGGAATGAATCACTGCCCACTGCCTGCCAGCACTAATGCTGCACGTTGAACAAGAGCATTTGCAAGGAAAGCTTGCACTGGCAAGCTCTAATGATCAGTTTTAGCAAAGTTTATTTCAGATGCCATTCTTGCTGTGTGTCTTGATCATCTCCTCTCCCTCCACCGTCTTAAAAATCTGTCAGGCTGATGTAAATTATTAGTTTCTCCAAGTAAACCAGTTACCAGACATCAATGGGCAGCTTCCCCTTCTTTTTTCAGAGACAGCACATCTGGTTAACAGGAGCACACACCACAACATCCTCCCGATTGCAGTGTCCCTCCCTACCTCCTCCTGCCTGGAGACCCACGTTTCTCCAAAGACTCTGGGCCCCACTCCAGTCTCCCCACTCACTACACTGTTACAAATCCAACAACATTCTGATACTGCTCCATCTCACAGGGAAAACACATTTTTAAATACGTCATGGATTTTAGTGCTCAGCCGCAATACCTTTTGAGCCCCACTGTGGAACCTAAAACAGCTGCTAATGCCTCTTCCCCTTTCAGGATCCTTTCACCTCTACTACCCTCCCAGCAATGTCCCAGTGCGGAGTAGAATCACAGCATCGTAGCACATACCATGTCTCAAAAACCCCTTTGAAGAATTCCTTGAGCTGTAGTTTTGTCTTTATTACAGCTTCTTTACTACAGTCTTTATTGTTAAAATTAATGAGGACACGTTACTAGAAATATCCCGTGCTGTGAAACAGATCAACCAGAACCACTGGCCAGGCTGCTGAAATAAGCAGCAGCCTCAGAGTGTGTACAGCATCTGACCCCTCCACTCAAGTTCCCTGGCTCTGCTGCCTTGGGCAGATCAATCATCACTCCGGGAGCACTCAGCTGTGCTCAGGTGCCAGATACTGCCTGAATTGCTCAAGCATTTCAGGAAATAATAACTGTCCCAACAATGACAACACCTTACCAAGGTCAGAACATAATTAACCCCTGCTGTCCCTGTTTTTAACTCCGAGAAACTTTCCGCTGAGTTGCACGGCTGATCCTAGGTAAGCAGCTATAGACTATCGTGCTGAACCACGACTCCACGCAAGAGCCCTGTGAGAGCCATCCGACCCACGGAGCCTGCACGTCAGACGGGGGCAATGGGCACCAGAGGAGGCTGCTCTGAAGCCGTGTCTGCCACCTCCACTGGCCGGCCCTGCCGCACCCGCGGCCCCGGTATGTACAGACCTTCAGAGAGTGAGTCTTCTGCAGGACGTCGAAGAGGAACTGCGCCTGGAGGATGGCGGCTGTCTCGGCGGGGTGCGAGGGCAGCGCCACGAAGCCCCGGTTCTGGTTGCGGGAGCCCAGGTGCTGCTCGAAGACCTGCGTGAGGTGCTGCAGGGTGGAGGTGAGCAGCGTCAGCGTGCTGGAGCCGTCCAGGACGAGGTCCCCTGCAGGAAAGGGGAAGGACGGGCCGGGCCGTGAGTGCCCACACACCGGGGGCACTGACACGACCC
>VZTG01000864.1:1327151-1510537 GCA_013397845.1 Melanocharis versteri | reverse complement strand
CGGCGGCGGGCGGCTCTCCTGCTCCGGCGGTGCGAGGTACGGGGCGGAGGGGGGGGTGGGTTGTCCCTGTGCTGCCCCGGCTGCAGCAGCTCTGCCTGGCTGCCCTGCCCCGGCCCCGTCTGCGGGGCGCTCCGGTGCTGCACGGTGCGTGGCGCGGTGCGGGTGGCTGCCGGTGCGGGGCATGGTGCATGGCACGGCACGGTGCGGGGCGGTGCATGGCACGGGGCACGGCACGGCACGGCACGCAGCGCGGTGCTCGGGGCTGGATGCGGCGCGGCGTGGAGCAGTCCCGCGCTCCGCACCGTGCGGGTTTGCAAGGCACGGCACGGACGTGGTGCAGTGACCCCAGTGCCTGTCTGTGTCCCTTTCCTTCCCCGGCTGTACGTGTGTCTGTCAGAGCCGTCCGTACGTCCAGTGGAGGGGTGGCTTATTGTTGCTGTCTGGTGCTGGTACTTCGTTCTGGAGTGAATTTTGTTCCGTGTGTTCGTTTATGTGTCTGTGGACCGTGCAGGCTCCGTCCCGTCTGGTACCCTGTGAAGGGCCTGTTGTGAGGGAGAGTCATGGAACAGACGATGCTTCAGGAGTGAATGGCTGTGATGATTCGTCCAGGGTAGTTCAGTGGAGTATAGGATTCATTGAAATATTTAAGCCTTCTAAAGTGCTTGTGTAATAATACAAATTCCAACATAGCCATGTGGCAGAGAGATCCACAGGTTAAAACCTTCATGCCGGAAAACTTTGTGTGTTTACTGTCTTATGTGTTGCCTTTTCATTCTGGTATGTGTGTCTGTTCCTCAGCCGTGACAGAGGAGAGGTAGGGGCTGCGCAGCCCACTCCTGTTTCATTTGGCTTTGAGGCTGTGAGTGTCACAGTGGCATCCAAATGCTTTGATGTACGCAGCAGCACCCCTCCTGCTCCTTTCCTTCATGGACAGGCGCATCAGTATTTCTTCCTAGGAAAATCTTCCAAGGCCTCTAATCCTTCTCCTTTGTGAGAGCTCTTCCCGTCTGTGTCTATCAGCCAGAGTCCCTTCTCCTCCCATATCCTCAGACCAGCTTTGCCCCTGTGGCTTTATCCCCATCTTAACATCCACTCCTAGTCTAGACACTCCACAGCTAAATTATTCTCAGCCGATGGCCAAGGGATTAAGGAAGAGCTGTGGAGATGGATGTGGGACCTGATGCCTGTCTCCACACAGCCCCTTGCCCACGGAGCTGGGACAGCCTGCCTGTAGCGTTACTGACTCATCTTTATTGCAAAGGGACAATGTGAACTGCTCGCCTCGTCCCTCAAAGATGTGCCAGATCACGTTTTTCTCAGCAAAACAGGGAAGGACTGGCACTGTGAAGCTGCCTTTGGGGGTGAGGGGGAGCCCCGCTGGAGTCCCTGTGAGCAACATGTGGGAGATGCCGTAGCTGCCAGCATTGCAGGGGCATGCCTGCTCACTTTCCTTCAGAATCTGTTAAGCCTAGATGGTCAGTACGATGGTCAGTACAAGGTATGGTGATTTATGTGAGCCAGTTCTGTTTACTGATGTGCTTGTGGAGAGAGCGGGGATGTGTGAGTGCACACAGGTTGGCAGGCTGTGGATTTTTCTGGCCTCCTTTTCAATCTGGCCTGCTGGCATGACGCTTCTATTACTGAAAATTATTTCTAGCGGGAATGCTGAATCACGTACTCCCCATAACCAGGAGATAGAGTAGGATGAAGGTATCAGTCATTTGCTTTTCTTTAGCGGTGTTTGTTTTTTTAGTTTCCCATTTTGTCTTGTGCTCTTCTTATGGCAACCCAGGCAGTGATGCCAGCAGGCTGGGCACTGCAACATGGTGCTTCTTAGCAGAATTCTCCCTGATACTCCTTTTAACTTTCTATTTTAAATTTTAACCCATTCCTAAGTCTCTTTATGAAGGGCTGCCTGACAAAAAAATAATCTTTAGTTGTGTTTTACACCCTTGAGATCTTTCCAGACTGCTGGTTTGTCCCCTCCCCATCTTAGTCATCCCATTTTGTGCTAGACAAAATTAGCTCCTAACCTTTCCTTATAAATCAATCCCTCTGGCCCACTGGCAATATTTTTGCTCTTCTCTGAACTCCATCTGTTGAGGGTGATAGAAACGCCAGGCAAGATTGCAGCTGGTGTCCATCCCGCCCTCCTCCAGAGGTGGCACGGAGTAAGGGGCAAGTGGCCTCTAGTGGCCGTGGCCAGCCGTCAGTGTGCCGAAGGGGAGCACCAGTGCTGTCAGCCTGTGAGCTCTCCATTTTTCAGAAGCAGGAGAGCTGGTAGGGTTAGAATCGGAGAAGACACCTCTCATCCTCACCTCTCTGGTCTCCAAAGTGTCAGAGCCTTCCAACAGCTGGGTCCCAAGTCCTGCCGGCTTGAGGTGCCCACACATCGCATCCTGCTTTCACAGGGTGGTGAGTGGGGCATTGTTTGAAACCCCGTGGGTATCTCCCAGTCCCTGTGAAATTTCAAAGCAAGTCCCCAGGGCTCTCTTACCGCTACTACAACTGTCTGGCTTTTAGCTGTTCAGCCTCATTAGAGTGATGGCTTCAGCATACTTCTGAATGCGCTGCTTTGATGGGTAAAGAAGGACTAAGTGCTGGATTTCCCCCCCCTTTTAACTTCGTTTAGGCAGTCAGGCTGTAGTTTTAAACTCAGTGTAACATATGACAAAGCTGGTGTCAGCAGAGTGTGTTGCACCCAGCAGTTCTCCAGGATGTGGGTTTCCTCCCTCCTGGAGTACAAAATGCCCCTGGAGCCTCTTTGTTGCTCCAGGCGTACCTGAGCTTGACCTGAAACAAAGCACATTGCTTCACAGCCCTGCTGATAGTTTTTTGTTTACTTCAAAGGCCCCACAAGGCATGTTAGTGGCACAGAGGTGAAGCTGAGCATTAGCATTTCTTTTGTTAAATTACCTTTGCAGTTTTGCTAGGTTTTAGGGCTTCTGCCTCTACAGGAGCTGCCGTCCAAAGCCCCATTATCGTTTTACTCTCTGAGTTATAGTGCTTGCAACAGGTTTTACAGGCAATCTGTAATTGTGAATGTTCTGTTCCTTAAAAATGTCCAATCCTTTCTTTAACAGTGATGATGCCGTGGCCCTGCAAAGTGAGGTTCTCCTGCCAGCTCTTCCCACTGGAATAAAATGTTCTCTGCCTTCAGTTGCAAATGTACTGCTGTTTGTTTTCATGGAATTATACCCTCCTCTTGAATTAAATGCAAAAAAAAAAAAAAAGCCATGTATTAACCTTTTCTCTATCACGTCTCCTACTAAAAGGTTGGCCTGGATGCTGCATTTGCTGTTTAGATGTCTGTCTTGGCAGCCTATTTCTCTTGAGCTGTTGAGGTCTTACTGAGGATGAAATTAGTGATGAGTTCAATGAGGTGTGTTTCAGGGGTTTCTTCCGTCACGTTTTGCCTTGTTCCTGATAATTAGGAAGGTGGAGCAAAGGAGCATCCTTCATCAGTGGTCAGATTAGCTCCTCAAAAGCTTGCCTTACAGATAGCCCTGGGATTTTTGGTTTGAATAAGTTCTTCAGGTAGGCAGAGTAAGCAGACTATAGACCTTCCGGAGATCTCCAAAGATAGAAGGGATGATGAAGTGGCCTTACTGGTTTCATCCTTAGACAATCTTTAGTGTTTTAGTCACCTGTCTTGAACAGTGTCCCATGCTAGGTACTTCAGATGAGATAGTAAGAAACCCCTCAGCAGATAGCCAGGACACAGACTATAATACTTACTTGAAAGCTTTCATAGCTGGAGGATAGCTTGTTTTGAAAGATAGTTTTAACTTCTCTTAATTTTCTTTGTCATAAATACAACTCGTTGCCAGAGAGATGGCCAAGCTATCCTCTGACTTTGCAGTTTTTTGCTCCTTGATGACATCACTGAAAAAAAATGTTTTCTTTTGCTAGTTTTGAATTCATTTGTATTCTACCCTTGTAGTTTTAATGACTGTCCCTTTTCTTGTGCTGTGAGCTGAGGACACTTTGTTTCCCCTGTGCCCAAATCACTGTGTATGTGCTTACATCTTCTCTGTTTCAGATGAGTTTTTGGGGTTGGTATCTTCCCATTGCCAGTCTCTGTACCATCTCCAGTTGTTCCTGGGGTGCAGCCCATGCTGCTTAGGCTGTGCTGCTGCTGTGGATGGTTTGACTAGAGGTGTTTCTGTGTTAGTCTGTATCCCACTCCTTGTCAAGAGTGGTAGCTCTTTGCCTTCCTCACCTGTAGTTGGATATTCAGCAGATTGTTCCTTCGTGCTGCCCTCAGGGACTTTTGTGTCCCTTAGCCCCACCAGTGCTGACAGGGCACAGGTCTGCAGCCTGAAGGTTGGCCTCTTTGCCTGTGACATGTGTTGTTTTGTGTGTGGCGTTTGAATGATGAACTGTTTGTCCTTGTGCTATCTCTGTGGTCTGCACAGCTCTCTCTGCGGTTCCTTCTGGCCTGTTTTGGGATCTGTCCAGTTAAAGCTAGGTGCCACAGGACCACTCTGCTGCCTGCTCCTGGCATGTACTCCCAGCACCTGATCTCTCTGACTTTTTCTTTCCCTGGTGGTCAGTCACACCCCAGCTTTGCACAGGTGTGCTGCTGTAGAGGTGGCTGAGCAGGAAGCTTTTCTTTCTCTTGCACAGCCTGTGCAGGAACTGTATATAGCTGCTGTCTCCATTGGCCCCTCTGACCTTTCAGAGAAGGACAGGATCCCATCTATACCTGATCAGCTGGAGCCGGTGGCCAAAGCAGCGTGGGCTGGGCTGCTTGCCCCGGCACACTGCTGGGGACAGGCCTGTCCCAGTGATGCCAGGGAGGTTCTCCAGGGGCTGGTGAGGTGACCTCTGGATCAGGAGCCAGGGGGTAGAGGGCACTGGCCAGCAGTCTCCCACGACATTCCCTTGTCCTGCCCTCTCTCCACAGGTTATGCCACTCTCCAGGTTTGCTGGGTGCCTGCCGGTGAAAGAGAAGGGTTGATATTTTGCCCAGGCCCTTAGGTCCTGAACCAAAATGGCAGCTGGAGAGTCCCCTCCCGTAGGAGATGTCTTCATCGACTTGCAGCAGGTGAGGTGGGAATCCAGCAGCAGCGGGGCCGTCTCTTCCCTGGGGACCGTGCTCCTGCCGGCTGAGAGCGGGACTGGTGTCCTGGCAGCGTGCTGCAGTGGGCGACACAGCCTGCGTCTGCCGGGGACAGGTCTGCACGAAGCGTGCCCCGGGGCTGCCCGTGAGCCCGAGTCCTCTCCATGCAGGCAGCAAACTGTGGCCCAGAAAAGGCCACAGATTGCTCTGTGAGGTCCCTGTGCCTTCACATGCCATTGGGTAGGGTATGCAAGTGACAGGAGGAGCTGAGCAGCTTGAAAATAGACTGTCCCCATTAGGCTGGGCTTGGGGCACTTATGCTAAGGTGAGAGGAGAAGCAGTCTCACCCACAGATACAAAGCTGCTCCTAGGCCACAGCTAAGAACAGGGATGCGAGGAGAGGGATCTCTCAGCTAAAGCTGCCTTGCTCCCTCTTTCTGCCTAGCAGATTTGTCACAGTTGGGCCTCCTCCTGTTTCCATGGAAACGCAGGAGTCCACAACAGCTCCGCACTGGCATTTCGGCTATATTGATGGAAAATTTTACCAGCTGCAGCTGCTCAGGAGAAAGAAAGAAAGAAAGAAGGAAAGAAAGAAAGGCCAGGGGACACCTGGTGATGCTCATCTCGGGGCACTTCCACCAGCAAAAGGCAGAGAAGTTCCCATTGCCTGAAACAGGAGGAAAATAGGCAGAAAAGCCTGAAGAAGGCGTCCAAGAGGAACGGGGAGTCCCTAGGTGTGTGGAGGGGAGGTGGGAAGGCACGAGGTGGTCACTGACCCAAGAGCAGCTCACCAGAGCAGGGATGCTGTTTCCCAAGGGGAAATACAGAGGAAGTCTGAGAGTGAGAGAGATGGCAGACTGGGCAAAGGGAAGACCAGAGGGCAGCAGTTAAATGTGAGGGGAGAGGAATTCCAGCCAAACAAAAGCTATGCATTTCCTCTAATAGGAAAAACAGGCACTGGCATATTCCCTTGATACCTGCCACTCAAGAGAGGTGTGGAGGACCACTAAGGTATCCCTGCAGAGTGTGCCTTGGAGCTTGCTGGTCTGTTCTGGCACTTGGTTTTGAGCAGAGCTGTGTCTCTATGTGAGAAATTACGCCCCAGGCCTGTCGTATGGAGCCTGCTGCTCCTTAGCAAGCCGGCACTGTTGGAAGGGCAGGAGGATCCAGAGGGCTCTAGGGGTCTGCCGTGTTTGATTCTTACCTGGCGGTTTCTGTGCAGGGCAGAGATGACGCAGAGAAAGCCTCTCCTGGTGCCGAGGACGATGAGGACTTGGATAAGACTTTGTCAATCGAGAGATTTGGGGACCTGATAAGCAAGTCAGCATCAAGCAATCTGGAGAAGCAAAGTCGCAGCTACAGTGAGAGAGATTTTGAATGTATGTAGGTTTTGAAACATTGTACCCCCTTCCACCCTTGCCACCAGTCCCTCACTCAGCCCCGCGTGCTCCGCAGCCTCGTGCCAGGACTGCGGATTGTATTAGCCTGCTATTCACTTCCTTCCTCCAGTGTTCCCAAGGTGCTATGTACACACAGTTTAGCACCAGTGCTCACGGCCTCTTTCCAGTCTGTTCCTGTTTTCGTTGTCTCCATAGGTGTAGCTACTGCACAGCCCACCCAGCAGCACAGCTCAGCCCAGGGTGTTCACTCACCTCCTAGACCAGTCTCTGAGACCTCTGCAGCTACTTCCCCAAGTTGAAATTTCCAGTTTAAAACAATTTTTCTTCCATGTGGCTGCAAAGAAACATCCAAATATGACCAGAAGCCAGGCTGTCCTCCCCAGTCTGAAAGCAGATGGCTCCAGTCAGACATGCCTGTGTATTTCTAAATAGCACTCAGGAATCCATTGGGCTTATCTGATCAAAGAAAGGAACTGCAAAATAAAAATGGAGTGTGAATTTAAAGTTCTATAGTTATCTCACCTGAATTCATCTGAGCAGCATATCTATTCATCTAACTGCCCTTTCATGATGAAGGCAGCTGGTCTTCCAAACTCACTTTGGGTGTTAAATGAGAATGTACTGACAAGAGTGACCGTAAGCTATTGCCTGGTGTAGGTGGGTTATGTTACTTTGTAGTAACAGCGGTGAAGAGCAGGAAGAGGCCCCCGTCCAGCAGCCTGTTTGTGTGGCAGACACGTAGCAATGGTTGGGAGATTTTCCCAGTCTGTGGCTCTCCACAGTCACATACTGCTTATTTTCCAGCTTAGCTTTGATGGGATACAACCTTGGGAACATTATGTCCCGAGTACATCACCAGGCTGTTTTCTGCTTGGCCACTCATTTCCAATGGCTGTTGTAAAAGCTTGCTGGTCAAAGTCTATTACTGTAGTGCACCTCAGCTGCTGTTTTTTGCCTGTATCATTTCTCTACAGAGGCTCCATTCAAATAACACTTCCCATCTGGGCTCACAGTCACTCGTGCACATGGCTGCAAGGTGCTAATAGCTTTGCTGTGGGTTGAATTCCTGTCCTGTGCCCATAGGACCTACCTGCTCAGAAGCTCTGCCTGTGTGCACAGGTGTGCGGGTTGGCTTGGAGGACATGGATGATCTGCTTGAGCATGCATGGCAGAAGCTTTTTGAAAATTTGACTAGAGATTTGTACTGTTTGGGGTTGGGTTTTTTTCCCTTATTAATAGGAGAGTCCTTCTTTTGTCAGAATCAAGCTTGTTTTTCTCTGAAATTCTGATGTATTTCTGTTGTCTAGGTCTACATCAACCCTGGTTATCAAAAGTTTTATGCAGTTTGTATTCATAGAGCTGGAAGATCTGGTTAGGTCATTAGACTTTTAAAGACAACATACCAGCCCATAGAGGTGAATGCTCTCTGGGCTTAGAAATGTTTCCTGCTCTAGTCAAAGCCAGGACTTCCTAATATGTAGGGTCTTCCTTCTGGGCTCCCTATCCAAATTATTTTGTCATATCTCTCGTATCAAGTTCACCAAGAAATGTAATCAAACATCTGGGACACTAGTTTGGCAGTAACTTTCCATACAGGCAGACAGTGCAAGGAAGAGAGCAGGGAGGGAGGGCAGGGACTGGATGCAGAGGAGGACAGGGAGGAAGAAGAGGGAGGTATGAATGCTTTTGTGTTTGGGAGAGGTGTGTTTTTCCCACCTCCAGGCCACCTCTGTGGGAGTGTGATCAGTTGACATGAGGAGGACTGGGTGCAGGGGTGAAGAGAAGAGCAGTGCTTCTTGCTTCTGTGTCAGATCACACACTCACCATCACTGCCCTTCCCTGCAGCCCAAGGCTTCAGCTTCCTTCTGATCCGAAACATAGGTGTTTCTGACTTGGGCTGAAGTGAACAAGCCAGAAGGGAAAGATGGGCTGTGTCCTTACCAGCAGCTTTGTGCTGTTGAAGGAGCAACGTGTGTATAGTTGGGGTCTTCCTTGCTTCTTATATTAGAAATTCATGCCTGACCTATCTGTGGCATGCTATGGAAGTACAGCAGCAGAACAGGAGGGTCTTTCTGCCACATCTTGTGAGTGGAATAGGGTACACCCAGTTAAGTCAAAGAAAAAACACTTTTGAGAGAAAAGTGTTTGTAAAGAGCCCAAACTCTTTCCAATTTGCAGACGTCTGACCATTCTAAATCTCCTCTAATCTTGCCACAAGCTGCTTCTTCTGAACCAGGGGGATGTGTGAAATATCCCTGCTGTTCCCAAGGGGGGAAACAAGGGAGAAAAGACTTGAGAAACCAAAGGAAAGGAAACATGACAGCAGAACAATGAACCTGCCTGGCTCTCCCAGGGTGAAGGTTATAGCCTACATTGAAAATGTCCTTTGAAGGTAGTTTTCACTATAAACAGATTTTGCTGCCATGTCACAGGAAAGCTGGGAAGGAACCAAATCAAAACAGACTGGAAACAATTCCTCAGGAAGAGCTGCCGAGCAACACCCCCTTGCCAAGTGGCTAGTGCCCCCCTGATTTGAGCCGCTCCAGGTGCAGCCCCAAGGCCTGTGCATCCTGCAGACTGTCTGTGGGAGGCTTTGTGCCTGCAGATAGCCCTGGCAGCAATGGCTTCTCTTTCTCTCACAGTGGGACGCTGAGCTTACCCTGCTCCCTGCCTGGTGCGTTGCCTTTGTTTTGGAGTGAAGGCTCAGAAATGCCCTTAATTTCTTCTCATTCTGTAATTCCCATGACATCCAGGTCAAGCCTGTATGAATTTCTCTTTGTAGATTAGTTTAAAGAAAAGTCCTTCTGCCCTGTTTCTTTATCCTGGTTTTTAAAAGACAACCTTCTAACTGGACCTGGATTTCAGAGGCTGGTAGACACATGCCCTCAAAGTACCTGGGATGCGGACTTAGGTTGCATCTGCACTGTTGTTCCTGTGGCTGTGTAGCAGGAACTTTCTGTCAAAGCCTGGAGGATAAATAAGCTGCATCTATTCAACTCAGAGAAACATTATGCAGAAAAGAAATCGCAGTCATTTAGGATGGAAAAGACCTTCAAGTTCATCAAGTCCAGCTGTAAACCTAACACCAAGTCCACCACTAAGCCATGGCCTAACCACTAAGTAATGTCCCTAGAAAGTTTGTAAAGGGCCCAAATCATGCTTGTTTGAGGATGCAAGAAACATTTCCCCATGTTTAGGAAGGGGATGTTGCCTCTGGCAGGTCACTGCAGCTCTGCACAGCCATGCAAATGGCTTTTGGCAACACAGGGAGAGGAGTGCTGCCTTCTCCAGGGCAGTGGAGCTGTGTTGGGGTGGTTTGGCACTGCACAGGGGCTGTGTCCCCACCTACCCCAGGTTGGACACAGCCTGCCACATCGCTGAAAGAGCTTTGCTATGTCCCTGCGGGCTGGTAGCTCTCCTTGCCCTTCCTGGCCCTTGATCTTCAGACCATGCTGTTTCCTGGAGGGGCGCCTGGCAGGTTCCTCCCAGCCTCTTCCTGCCCCTGACTCTCTTTTTCTCTCTCAGTCCACCGCCAAACCTCGCACCACATCCATCATCCCCTTTCCACTCACCTCCCTTCTGCCCTCAAGTTCCAAAAGAGGCCACCCCGTGCCAGCAGGAGAAAAAAAAGGAGGAGGAAAAAGAAGAAAACCTCAATACCCCCCTCAGAGGTCACCCCCACCATCCAGGAAGAGGACGAGGAGGGAGGAGAGGAGGAGGAAGAAGAGGAAGAAGAAGAAGAGGAAGAAGGAGAATCTGAGGCAGAGGAGGCCCAGGAGAAAGAAATCTCTGCAGAGTCTGAGGCCGACGCTCGTGGGAAGGACACATCCCCTAAGCTGGAGTCCCCAAGCAAACCAAAGGCAAGGCAGGGCATGCCTATCTGGATGGGGCTTGGAGTCTGGGGGGAGGTGGTAGGAGGATGCCAGCCAGTGTGCTGCTCAGGGATAAGAAGTTGTAGCCATGCAGTATTGTGGGAAGGGTGTTTTCATCCTTGCCTAGCAGAGGTGGCCACCAAAGGACAGTGACAGGTAAGTCACTGCTTGGTGTGGATGCAAGGGCAGATGTGCATGACCGTTTTGGGGCTGTAAGACATATGGAGGAAAATCAGTGTGTCTGTTCTTAGGGTTTATAGTATAGGGGAGGGCTCAATATAACCAGTCCCAGGGTATGGGGCATGTGGGGAAAGTCCTTGTGGCCCATTCTGGGGAGGATCTGTGTGCCAAGGATTGGGGTGAAGGCTGTCTGCCCCAGCTCTTGCTGTCAGGACTGTTGTCTCTGCAGTTCACCGTTGGCAGCGATGAGGAGGAGTCCAGCAGTGCCCTGGCTCCTGCAAAGTTCCACCTGGAGGAGGAGTGTGGCATCCTGTCCCCCATGCCTCGCTTTGCCGACTTGCTGCAGGACAAGGGCCCCGCCTCTCTCCACAGGTAGGTGAGCAGTGCCAAGCTGCCTGCTGCTCTCCCCGGCTCAAGGTCACTGCACAGAGTCTGTCCCCAGGGGTAGTGGCTGTGCTTAGCCTGAACTTGCCTGCTGAGTCAGAAGGGATGCAGGCCCCAGAGGGAGAGCATCTGTGAGCAAGAGGGCTGCTCGCTGGTGGGACAATGATTCCATGGGACTCCTGCAACCTCCCTGGGTCTGTGGGATCCCTGTAGTGCAGGGTTAGAGGCACTGGGCTGCACACCTGGAGTACCCTTCCTCCCAGCTAACTTGTGCTGTTGTGCTGACCTGCAAGCTGGGAAACCCCAGGAGGGGACCACGAGGCCCTTGACTCAGGGGTAGGTCCCCGACACTGGCACAAGCTGATCCCACTCTGTGGGAGGGAAGAGGAGGAGCAGAAGGAGCAGCCTTCAGGTTTTCCAGGAGATGACTCCTGGCCCTGCTCCTTCTCAGGGACTTGCTGGTCAGGGCTGGGCCATGGGACCCTGACCCCTGAGGGCCACTGCCCATTTTCATTCACCCTGCTTACTACTGTCAATCTCTTTGGTTCCTACAGCCCCCCCGGGCCTCGAGAGCGTCTGTCACGTGGGTGGGAGAAGCGCAAGGCCTGGGGCCAGGTGGCGAGTGGACAGCGGGTTACCTATGACTTGAAGGAGAGGATGTGCATCGGCAGCATGACCACCCTGGAGAGTGCGGCGTACCAGCGCGTCCCCACGGACGAGGCCGAGGCCCAGATGCTGGCGTCCGCTGACTTGGACGGCATGAAAAGTGAGGCTTTCCAACACTCTCTGCGTTACCAGTGCGCGTGTCCCTTTGTCCTGTGCTTCTCTTGCTCTCCCCTAGCAGCCTCAGGCATGGTCTTCAGCCTGCCATAGGACCTGCTCCTCACCTTCCTGTTCCCCAGATCCTTCTTTTCCAGCAGTGTCTCATCTCTGTCAGCTTTGCATTGTCCACAGCGCTGATCCTCATGTTTTCAGTGTCTCTACCCCCACCTACCCTATGGATGCCTGCTCTGCCACCCACCCCACTGTCCTCTCCAGTTCAGGGTTCCCAGCATTTCCCTGAGACCCAGCTCTCTCCTCTCCTGACACACTTTCCCAGCGATCAGCCCTCTGTGTGACACGCCGCCAGCTCTGGTATTGCAGAAAACCTGAGGTGAGGAGCTCTCTCCTCTCCTCTGCTCTCCTGGCAGAGGCAGCTGCCCCCTCTGGAGCGCCTCAGAGGGGGACTGCCCCTGTGCGTGGCACGAGGACAGAGAGAAGAGACGTCATGGAAATGCACGCTCCGGGCCCGAGGACATGGAGAATTCAATAGGTTGCTCTGCAGGCTGGAGAGGGAGGGAGACACCAGAGGGGAGTGAGGGAGAGGAGCGGTGCTGCACACGCAGCCTGGCTGTCCCCGGGCCACGGGCGTCGCATCCCTGGGCATTTGGCACAAGACCCCACGGCAAAGCGAGGACCCTGCTCTGGAGGAGCTGGTGGGGCAGCCCCCCACAGAAGCATCCCTGGGTGGAGCCAGTCTTCCTGGAACCTCATCAGTCCTTGGGACTGCTGCAGCTGGCACCTTCATGCCCCGTGAGCAGGGGAGCGAGGCACTGGGGCTGGCCCCAGGGCTGTGGTGAAGCCCCCCAGGGGGGCAGCTTGTTTTCCACACATCAGCCTGGCTATCCTGGCTCCTCATCTGAAGGCGTGTCGTTCATGACACCTGACCCCTGACCTTCACAAGGACAAAATGACAACCCTTCAAGAGAGAGAGGAGCCAGCGAAGGAATCAGAAGGGGGCAGCAGCCCGGAGGTAGTGATAAGCACCTGTATTCGCAACTCACTCGGCTATGAAGACTTCGATGAATTTGCCTTCAATTTCGAAGACTATGATTTGTGGGAGGCCATCAGAAACCACCTGGGCTACCCAGGCGGGGAGCCCACCTGTAAGTACCGGAGCAGTGACCCCACGGTTGCAGCTGTAGATCAGAGCTCCCGGCTACAGAGCATAACCCCCTCCTCTGTTTGTTGTCTGTACCCTCTCCGTGTCAGGTTGGTCTTCTGGTTTAGAGGAAGTACAGTCTGCCTCACTGTGTGTCTAGGGACACCGGAGGAGCTGCCTGCTGTCTGTGTGTCTGTGTGAGGTCTTAGTACCGATCTGTGTTGTAGTGCTGAGGTGCTTTCCTGTGTGTGTCTCACTCGAGCAGCTCCAGAGGCAGCTGCGTCTTGCTGTTTGTGCTCATCAGGAGCCGTGGCCAGAGAAAAAGCATCTGCTCTGAGGTGTGTATACGGACAAAGAGAATTCTCCTTCCATTTGTAGCACAAGGTGACAGTGTACTGCTGCTCTTGTTTGCTGGAATTTGAGTCGAGGTGCAGATCTGACAGCGGAGGTGGGTATCAGGTTCTCAGCTCTGCACCATAGCCTAATTGCCCAGAGAAAAAAAATAACCTAGTCTCTGTATCTGCATGCTTGAGCATGACTGTGAAACTAGCTGATGGCAGGCTGGCTGGGGTGCCTGGAAGGGGGAGAAGAGGAAGGAAGGAAGTAAGAGTGGGAAAATCAGGGAAGGAGAGAATAGGAATCCTGAGAGTCAAGAATGTCTTCCTGTTCTCCGCATCTGTTTCTGTACCTGCACATCCCTTGCAGAGTGATCTCTGAGCCGTCTCGGAGACCGCACAGAAACCAGAGCCTCACTCCCATCTCTCACAGGGGTCCTTCCTTGGTAGATGATGGTAGAAGGCAGCCCACCTTGCAAGTGATACTGTTCATAGCCATAGCTCATGGGTGGTTGTCCAAATGTCCTCATCTGGATCATGTGTTAATTTTTCAGGGGATTTTAGGAGTGCACATGGGAGGGTGATGTCCCAGAACTAGCCCGCTAAACAGCATTGCACACAAAAGTGGGAAAGCAGAGTGATTGTAACAGGAGCTCAGGATGCCTTGGTTCAGCTTCTGCCTCTGCCACAGACTCTGTTTGATCTTGGGCAAAAGACTTAATTTGTCCTGCCTCCCAGTCTCAGCATCATGTTCTCTTTGTCATCTGTTCCATCTTTACAGGCCTTCAGGGAAAAAATGTCTGCCTATGTGCTTCTGCAGGGACCAGCAAGTGGGGATTAGCTTCTGGCTGTTACAGTAACAAGTCTGCTGCTTGTTACTGTAAATTGATAGAGTGTGTAATAGTAGCAAAGTTCAAAACAGAAATCTGGAGCAAATTGGTCTCATCAGCTGTCCCAAGCAGAGTGAACTGTAAATTAAAAGTGTGAAGAAATTGTTCCAGGTTCACCTTGGAAAACATGGCTATTCTTGGGAAGGTAGAAGGGGCAGATCACTCCACAAGGTGTGATAATGCATCACTTACAAAGTGGGGAAATTGGGCTTTCCAGCAGTTAACACATTCATTGATTGCTACAGCTAATACTGCAGGTGCACTGTACAGTCAACTCTTAATTATTTCTGTATAATGAATCCACATTATGGATTAATCCTGCAGAGAGGTATGGCAGAGTCAAACATGGCTGAGACACCAGAGTCTGTTTTGTGCAGAGCCAGTTCATTTTCAGCCAGTGCCACTTGCCCAGCTATTCGCTCTATGGCAACGCCTCTTCCAGGACCAATTCAGATCCAGGAGGAAACAATTTGCTTTTGAACAGAATGGAGTCTTTGGTCCCCTTGCATTCTTTTAAGTGTTTGGAGCATGAGGAGTGCTGGACCTGGACACCTGGTTGGCAGTAGGGATGGGCTATCCCTATCACACTGAACTTAGCATCAGCCGGGAAAGACTTGGGCTCTGTGCTGGACAGGGCAGTAGCTTTTTCCAGAAGTGAGCATAGGGCTGTGTCTTACAGTATGTTGATTAGCATTTCATTTAGTCTAGTTTTAAATATTTCAAGAATCTGAGTTTTAAATCTCTTTTTATATATTTCAAGAGTCTGGGTTTTAAATCTCTTTTTTCTTGCTGTAACTTAACCACTGGGGTATAAGGGCAGTGTGCATTATCCCTGTGATGCCAAGATAGCAGGTTGCTCTCTAGTTCTGATACAAATACTCTGATGCCTCTTTCTGGTCTTCCTTCTTGTGCATTGAGGGAAATGAAGGAGGGGAGCAGGAGCTATGGTATACTTTGAAGGCAATTGCCTGCTGGGTTGGACTGACTAGCAAAGGCACATTCTTGGGGAAGACTTTAACAAGTGCAAAGTCATATTCGTCATATTCAGATTTAAGCTGGTGGAAAAGGAAGTTGTTCATCTGAAGAAATCTGACTGTGGAAGCCAACATGACAAGATCGTCTTCTGGAAGAGACTGTAGGAGATGCTATGTGGGAGGGTGACATATCAGTTCATTGTAGTGGAGTTACCATAGGGATTGCTCTCTGTCCTCTCATGTTGTCACTGTCTTCACAGTCAGATCCTGGGGAGCACTGAAGAGGAGCTACAGCAAGAGCAGTATTCCCTGGGGGGTTTGGCTTCAAGCAAGAAGGACAGTCCTGTGCCCTGAGCATATCACCCTTTGGTCTCAGTCCAAGATCCTGTCCTAAATAAGGACCCCAGATTTAGGTGCTTCTTGAGCTTGACTTTCATTTGGGGAAAGCACCAATCTGACAGGACACAGAAAGGGCCTTTGTAGAGCAGCCTGGAGCACCTCAGCTGGGTTCTGCGTGGGATTCCCAAGGCCAGTGGTTCTCCTAAATTAAGACCAGGTGCCGACCCTGCTCCTATGAGTTGTATCCCCCAGGTGGCATCTCAATAGCCACAAACACTAGCAATGAAGAGCAGCAAAGTAGATCTCTCCTTAGTCTGCTGTAGGTAGGACTCTGGAGGTGTGCCTTCACCGATGCGCTCTGACCCTGCAGCACTCTGGTTCCTGTCCCTGTCAGTGAGTGTGGGAGTCACTGGAGGTGCTGTCAGGAAACGTGGCTCCTTGCTTTTTATCTGTCCTCCAGCCGTGTTCTGGCTAAGACTAGACGCTTGTGGATGCTTTCTAGGGCTGTTGTTGAAGAGCACTGTGTAATAAGTTGTCATTGTCGTGGGGAAAGCTTGCTGGGCAGAGTGTACTCTGGCCCTGGTTTTCCAGGAACACGGTGAGAAGGAGTCCCAGGGTGCATAGGAGA
Organism: Melanocharis versteri; assembly: GCA_013397845.1. NCBI lineage: Eukaryota > Metazoa > Chordata > Aves > Passeriformes > Melanocharitidae > Melanocharis > Melanocharis versteri. The sequence continues at coordinate 1,494,549 of VZTG01000864.1, read as the reverse complement.
ATCAGAAGCTGCAGAGATTGGAGTAAAGGTAGCAGATACCAAGATCATCTGCCTGGTGGACTGCTTGTTTTATGCATGAGCTCATACTGAGTGTGCTGAAGTGGTTACTGTGCACGCAGGAACTGAGAAATCCATGTGAAACTCCACGGAAGCCCCACACGTGCCCAGCGCCCAGAAACGTTCGTGGTGGTTATTGGGCAGTTATTGGCTCCTATCGACGTTGCAGTGCAGTAAGTGGAGCAGGGAGGAGTCCCGCCATCAGCAGGACGTGCATCAGCAGGGCAGCCAATGGGGGAAAATGCCCTGAGGCTCGGTATTGATTCATTTTATATTTAATTTAGTGACCCAGATTTCCAAGGTGCAAGGCCATGGTATGCCTGGCCTGCTGCTGGGTGTGTCTTTCCATGCCAGAGGTGTACAGATATTTTTCTGTGACATCAAAGAGACCACTCAGACTTAAAACCCTGTGCTTTTTACTGTCTTTCATACTCTGAAAGCTGCAAGTCTTGAAGCTAAGTGCAGAAAGGTCTGTGTAGACAGAGCATTCACCCCAGCCAGGGGAGAGCTGCCCTTGCTCTGCCAGGGAGAAGACCTTGGCATTGTCTTACAAGCATGGCCAGCAAACCTCAATGGACCAAAGCTGAGCAAAAGCCCTGACTCCACAATCAAGTTGGGCGAGCCTGCCTGTCCTGGACCCAGGCTCTGAGGCTTTCCACGTTCCTGTGGGTTGTCCATGCTGAGAAAGATATACTTGCTGTCTCTGGGTAGTGTCCAGGGAAATTCTCCCTGGCAGGCTGTTGCCCAGGTGCTGTTTCTCTGGCATTGCAAAAAGGCTGGCATGGTTGTGGCTGCGTTTTGGTGGGCACTGGCTAGCCAGCAGTGCTGGTGGTGGTTCTGTAGAGCAGCCTTAACAGCCTGTCCGGGGGCTTTGCGAGGCATTGCCTCAGCCAGCCGGTCTCTAACACAGACCTTTCCGGGGGCGTTACAGCGGCGCTGCGGAACATCTAGAAGCAGCGATAGCTCAACTTCACTGCCAGCCTCCCAGCCAGCCCCAGGCTGCAGTGTTATCCTACAGTCTCATCACACAATTAAATAAAACAGACATTGATATTCCTTATGTCTCCCAGACCAGCAGTTAAATACCCTTCCCTTTCACTGCCCTTTATGGTTGCTGAGCACCAGGCCTTCCCCTGGTGCATGAGGTAGGGCCCAGCCAGGTGCCTGCCTGGGCTGTGTGAGTGCAGAACTGTGCAGGCAAGGCTGCAGGTTGCTTTCTGTTGGGGGAGTATCAGGAGGATTCCCCCACCGCTCGTTCAGGTACCATGAATAAAAGCTTCTGTGATGAAGCCCCAAGTGTATGCACAGCCTAGGAGGAAGCCTTCATGAAGAGGTTAGCTCACAGACATCTGGAAGAGATGAAAGTAGGCAGGATGGGGCAGGAAGGATCTTCAAAGGTCTGGAGGATGATGGTGAGTTCTCCAGCTGCTAGGGCTTTGGTAGCCTAAGTTAATGAGAGAAGGATGTGCTTGGATGTGTTTTCCTGCCAGTCAGTGTATATCTACTAGATAAATTGGTGGCCTTTTCTCTTTTCCTATGTCTTCAGGCCACCGCTTTGAAGATAACCCAGGTGTGAGGAGGCATCTGATGAAGAAACCGTCTCGGAGTCAGATCACCAGGACAAGCAAAAAATTAGCATCAACTCCATCTGTCAAGAAAAAGAAGAAGAAGAAGAAGTTGGATAGAAAGCCCCACGAGGTATCCATGTGCTGTCCTCCCACACTTGTTCAGAAGCCATAAATCAGGACTAGAAACATGCAATTTATAAAGTGATAAATTTGTTTCAGTATAATTAATTCTTTACATGGCCTTGAGGGTGACATTTCAAGCTATTATCCATTATCATGAGAGCTGAAAATCCACTTTTTTCAATATAAGTGGAGATTTCCCTGAAACCACAAAGCTTTGACCTTAGGAGAGACATTAAAAGTCACAGAAATGGTGATGCTGTTGTGGAAGTTGGCAGCACAGTAACATCACTATCTCTGGTAAGTGTGGGAAATTTAGGGAGAAACCAAGAAGAAGGAAGAGGACAAAATTGCCATAGTTTGGTAGAAAGGGATGCAGCATTGCATCATTCTCTCCCATCTGCCTACACCATGTTATTTGGAGCTTTCTGGTGCTCCATGTGCTGATGGAAGCTCCTGCCGTGCTGTCAGTGATATTTGTCCTGGCTGCTTCTGTGCAGTAAACCTCTGGTTAAACTATGGCAGGTTTGTTTCGGTAGCGTGTCAGACCAGGTGGTACCTCGAGAAGAGAGCTGAGGCTTTCTGTGTGCTGCTGGTAGAGCTGTATGCATCTCATGTCCTCGCTATAATCCACTCTAGGTGTTTGTGGAGCTGAATGAACTGGTGGTGGATAAGAACCAGGAGATGCACTGGAGGGAGACTGCCCGCTGGATCAAGTTTGAGGAGGATGTGGAGGAGGATACAGCAAGGTGGGGGAAACCCCATGTGGCTTCACTGTCTTTCCGCAGTCTCTTGGAGCTCAGGAAGACTATTGCTCATGGTGAGTGAGGAAGAGCAGGCCAGGGTTTGTCTCTTGCTCTAGGACAAGTTTTGCTGGATAGCTTCTGTCGCTGTTAGGTCCCTCACTGGACAGTGTCTGTGTCCAGGCTTCATTTAGGGTCTGTGGAGACAGACATCCTGCAGCCTGTTTGGCAGGGTTTGCATTAGCCCAAGGGTGCCTGTGTTGGTTCCACACTCTGCTTCCCTGGTCTCAGGCACATGGAAGCTGCAACACCCAGCTGTGCCTCAGCCAGCAGGTCTTGGACCCATCTTTGGTGTGGAAAGGCAAGTTCGGTCAGAGTGAGAGACTGAAATGAAAGGAGATACCAGAACTACCACTGCATCTTTGAGCTTTTGGGTTCTCTTGGGACAAGGGTTTACAGAAAGGACATGGGGCACCTGGACTTGGGCATTTCTCAGTTGAATCTGTACCCCAACCAGCGCCTGGCTCCTGGTGGGACAGCTGTGTCCCCAGAGTGGGAATGCAATGGGGAGTGTTGCACACTAGGAGCAAGGCTCTTCCCCTCATGCTGGCAGGTGCCGTCCTCCTTGACTTGGAGCAGACCACTCTGCCTGGCATTGCTCACCTCATGGTGGAGACCATGATCATCTCTGACCAGATCAGAGCAGAAGATCGAGCCAACGTGCTGCGTGCCCTGCTGCTGAAGCACAGGTGGGTGGCACATGGATGAGGGCTCCCAGGGCCCAGGGGTTATCTGTGAGCCCCAGGTGGCAAGGGAGGCAGGTCCCCTCATGGCCACCACTCTCCCCCTCAGCCATCCCAATGATGAGAAAGAGGGCTTCTTCCCGAGGAACCACTCCAGCTCCAGCATGAACTCCATCGTGGGAAACCACCATCACAACCACACCACAGACACGTGCGTGCCCCTCATGGGGGAAGAACGCATTGAGATGGCCGACCCCAAGGCCAACGAGACCGAGTGCAAGGAGGTGAGGGTGACCTGGGGGGTTACTGCGTCTTTTGCCACACTCTGGGGACAGCTGTTGGCTGACAGCAGGCCATGGTGCCCACCTCTGAGCCCCTTCATGGGGAAACCTTGTAATGTGAGGACTGAGCTCCCTAGATCACCTGGAGCACTGGAAATCGGGTTGCTGCATTATAATTTTGGGACCTAATTTTGGCTTTGCACTGTATGCAGATGTCTGCTTGAGCATGTAATGGCAGCAGCAGCCCTGGCACTTGCAGGTGGCCTTTGCTGTGAGGCTGCCTTGCTCTGAAGCAGGCATTGGGTGTGCAGCCAAGGCAAGCCCAGCTGCATTTATGCCAGTGGGGTGCAAGGCTGTGTAGGGAGACTGAAGCAGGGGGACTTCACCCTTATTTGTATTCTTTCCTGGCAGAAAAACCCGCATCTTCATAACTCTGAGGGCCATCGTAAATACTTGAAGCTGATGGAGAAGATCCCTGAAGATGCAGAGGCCACAGTGGTCCTTGTGGGTAAGAGGTGGCATGTAGAGTCCCCCAGTGACTAGTGCAGATCCTCGTGTGGCCCCACCTGTCTGTGCCCTCACTCCCGAGGGATATTTGGTCGTCTCATACATGTTCAGCTGGTACACTCTCTCCTTGGATGATGGTTCACATTCTGTTTGTCTATAGCAAATATATCGCCTGCCAGGGTAGTTCTTTTCATAAATTAAAAAAGAAGTCGATAGACACTGCTGCTGGGAGCCAGGGCCCACCTTAGTGCTGGAAGTCCTGCCAGGCTCACAGAATGTCTGGTTTTGCAACTCAGAAGTAGGTGAGTGGTGCCTGAGGGACTGATGGCCAAGCCATCACCCTGCCCTTTGACCATTGCTGCTCTCTGTGTGGCCTCTTAACACCTACCCAGCAGCTGGGCCCTGTCCCTACCAGTGTTGGCTGCTGGCTGTGTGTGCCAGCAAGCTTTGAGTTGACAGAAGCAGGGCCTGGCTGGTGGCAAGGTCTCAGGTATTGGCCGTAGCACTGCCAGGACATATTTCTCTGTACAGGGGGCTGTGAGCAGGCAGGCTTGAGTATCAGTGGGCTTGGTGCCTTCTGATTGCAAGAGTATTCCTTCTTGGCACTTTGCTGGCATTAACATCTCAGCAAACCCAGCTATACTACAAGCAAAGTAAATGTCATTGTCTACCCAGCAGATGAAAAGCTCAGGCAAAGAGACTTGGCAGCTCAACCAAACTGATGTTTAATCATGATGAGGCCAAATCAGGTTCATAAATGCACTTTTGAGTACTCAGGTAACTATACATTGGCTTGTTTCTGAGCTAAGGCTGTGTCTTGGGATTTGCTTTGACTCTCAGAAGGTCCAGATTTGTCAGCCTATCACAGAACACAGCTCTTTGCTGGACACAGATGGCAGAAAGATCAGTAATAATGCCAGAGAAATACCAGTATTCAATAAACATTTGTGTTCGGTGTGTGAAGGAAGCGGCTGGTGTGCCGGAGGATCCGGGAGTACTTCCCAGTCTGTTAGGAACCAAGGAGACTGCCAAGCACTGATGAGATGCAGACATTGTAAAACAAAATGCGCAGTTTGCACCTATGAGTCTTTAGAGCACTGTCTTACTTTTCTCTGGAAAAAAAAGTTTAGGAATACAGGGAACATACAAGGTAACAGAAGAAGCTCATAGCATCGATGCTCAAGGAGGGAAGAACAGTGAGCCAGTACCTATAGGTTGTTTAACCTGACATCCTTCTCGGCCAACATAGTGGCAGAGCTAATATGGGATTCAATTAATAAAGAGCTAAAGAATATGAATGTAATTATTGCCAAGCAGTAAGGTTTATGGGAAATAGGTCATGTCAAGCAAACCTGATTTCATTCTTTGATGAGATTAGAAGTTTGTTGGGTAAAAGTAACATGTAAGAAGCTTTCTTCCATAAGCGGGAAACAACCTTCTGATTTAAACTTAGCCCCTTATAGTGTAACTAGAGCCCATCTGTAAGGAGTTGAGAATAGGCTAACTGGGAGGCTAAAGGAAGTAGCAGTGCTTGTGAATGATCAGTGAAGCACTTGGAGCAGTCCTCAGCGTGAAGTTCAGTGCTGTGTCCGTGCTCTGGAGAAAGAACATAAATGCAGGGCTTGTGGGAACCTACAAAACCCCTGTCTCTAGTGTTAAAGGCAACCCAGTACAGCTCACCCCAGTGATTAACTCTGCTCCAAACATTGCCCCCTGGTAGGTTGTGTGCAGTTTCTGGAACAGCCAACCATGGCCTTCGTCCGACTAAATGAGGCCGTCTTCCTGGAATCTGTCTTGGAGGTCCCAATTCCTGTCAGATTCATCTTTGTGCTGCTGGGACCTAGCCAGGCCAACATGGACTACCACGAAATTGGCCGCTCCATCTCCACCCTCATGTCTGACAAGGTGAGGAGCTGATGGGCAGTGATGCTGACATAGACGAGGGAGCTTTGCTGGCTCCTTAGAAGACAGTCCTGAGATGAGAGCTGTGCAAAGGCTCAGGTGGGGTAGGTGGGTGTGAGCACCTGGGGTTTTTAAGATCAGCCTGGCTTGACCGAGGCAGAATGCTCCAGTGCAGAGGAAAGAGTAGGATAGACACTTACTTGACTGGGACAGAGTGTGCTAGGCTGGGTGAAGAAAGAGAATATGTGTAAAAGCAGGAGAAAAGGACGACCCAAGGTTAGAGGAGTGATGTTCGGTAGGCATTTCACAGAGAGGTGGGGAAGCTGAGTGATGCCTGTCACCATGGCACCTGGCCCAGAACACACTGACATAAAAACCCAGCAATTCCTGGGGACTGTTTTCAGGTGTTTGGATGAAGCTTACTAGCTGAGTCTCATGGCTGGGGCATCCATGCAGAGGAGCACATCCCTGCATGAGAGATGAGGAGGCAGGAAGGTTTTTCTGCCAAACAGGTGCACTGCTAGAAGTCCCACATCTGTCTAAATGGCAGTGAAATTGATTATCTTGGTAAGGAATTAAATGCAAAGGATCTCTGGTCTGCGCATCTGCTGCGCATCTGCTGCGCATCCAGCACAAGAGGATCAGAGGTTCACAGGTCTTTCCTGCTGGTGCCATGTAACTATAAGCAAGTAACAAACCTTCCTGCCCTGCCACTATTTCACAACTTTCACTAAACTGGAGACTAAAAGGCTCAGTCAGAAAAAGTGTGTTAGAGGCAACAAGATTGAAAGATCTCTTCCCTGGAGTTGTGCGGGGCTCAACTGAGAATGTGTTTTTAGCCGGAAGAGGTGAGGTGCCATTCCAGCTTCAGTGCTGTGTTTGTGGGCTGACCTCATTCATTTGAGTCTCTGCTCCTCTTGCTGGAAGAGCAGAGCCAGCTGCCGCAGCCGGGGCTGGCCGTAGCAAGGTTACACAGTCCTGGCGCCATGGAGAGAGTACAGTATCATTTACATTGAAGCTGTGGCTCCAGGGAGTCTGTGTGCTGCAGGGACCTTAGCTGTCCCCTGCCTCCTTTACAGGCTGTTCACTCATTCATCATCCTCCGGCCTTTTCTCTGGAGGCGTGTTCCAGAGGCAGTGCAGCACTTTCACCTGTTTGCCAGCACCTCCCTGCCTATCTGCAGTAGTGCTGTCCCCTCCTGGTAGCCTTAGAGTCCTTCCTTGCTAACCTGCTCTCGCTGTCAGAAATATCTCCCCTTTTCTACCTAGCTTCCTTTGCATGGCTTCCCTCATGCTGTAGATGCCTATTTTCTCGTTCTCTTTCTGTCTCCCATGTGGAGACTCCCAAGAGCCTCTTATGCTCCCTGCTCAGGTCATGGTTCTTGTGCTTTCTAACTGTGGTGCTTTAGGGCTCTACCAGCTTCTCCCACAAAACAGGAGGTGGGATTCAGGAGTGTGGGTCACAGAGTGGCAGTAGTGAGACGGGTAGTTGATGGAGGAGTGTAACGTTACTCTAAAGGTCACAGCAAGCGTCTTTCCAGGCTGTACGTAGCTGGGTCTAGTCTTGGTCTGAGCCTTCTTCCTCTCTCTTTTTCCCTGCCCCTTCCAGCACTTCCATGAGGCTGCATACATGGCAGATGATCGTCAAGACCTCCTCAATGCAATCAATGAGTTCTTGGACTGCAGCATCGTCATCCCCCCATCAGAGGTGGAGGGGAAAGACTTGCTCAAATCCATTGCCACCTTCCAGAAATTGCTGCTGAAGAAGAGGAAGGAGAGGGAGCAGAAGTCCATGAAGGAGGGGACTGCTCAGGAAGCCAAAGGTCTCTCCATTCATGTTTTGGCAAGTTTGTGCCTAGTGCCCTGTGTGCCCCCATGGGCCCTCCCCTCCCAGAGCCAGGCAGAGGGGTGAGCAGGGCCTGGCTCCTGTGGTGGGGAGTGGGGAGAGGGGCAAGGGGAGCAGGACAGTGGCTGTGGGCAGCTCTGGCAGCTGGGGACAGCTGGAGGCAGTGGGATATGCTGTCGCAGGGTGCCCATCAGGCTAGTGCTGCTCTATGAGGTATTGGGGAGAGGGACAGCCCAAGGGCCCAGCTGTGTTCCTTGCTGAAGCCCTGCCCTCCATGCACCTCCAGAGCTGTGTGAAGTGAAAGCTGAGGAAGAAGAGGAGGAAGCTGAGGACGACCCTTTGAAGCGAACCGGGATATTTTTTGGAGGTCTGGTTCGGGACATAAAGCGCAGGTACCCCAAATACCTCAGTGACATCAGAGACGCCTTGCACAGCCAGTGTCTCGCAGCCGTTCTCTTCATCTACTTTGCTGCTCTCTCTCCTGCCATCACCTTCGGGGGACTCCTAGGTAATGGGCCTGCTTTCTGGTCTGCTCTTTGCACTCTGGGACACTGGCTGTGTCTGTGTGATGCTGTTCTGGGGTGGGCTTTGGTGCTGTTTGCTCAGGGAGAGTGGTAGTGCTGTGCCTCGGCTGCTGCCTTGTTCCCTCCCTGCCATTTGGCCTCTCCAGCCTTGGCTGCCCGGGCTCCCTCCGTGCTCCCTGCCTAACACAGGGCACCTCTGACTGATGGGATGGGGACCTGCCTCCTCTGTCTGGAGCTGTGCAGCCTGCCTGTCTCTGGTGATGGTGCCAATGTCCAGGCCATAACACTCATACATTGTTCTCTTTCCCAGGAGAGAAAACAGAGGGTCTCATGGGGGTCTCGGAGCTGATAATCTCCACCTCGGTTTTAGGGATCCTCTTCTCCCTGCTTGGAGCCCAGCCACTCCTGGTCATTGGCTTCTCAGGGCCTCTGCTGGTGTTTGAAGAAGCTTTTTACAAGGTACATGTGAGGCAGTGTCTGTGCTTGGCACCTGCTCACTCTGTCCTTGCTCTGGAGAGGGTGGCTGGTGTTTCTCAGCTCTACAAAGGGTCTTTGTTAGTGTGAACTGTTTGAATCCTTCCTGCTCTCAGCTCAGCCAGGGCTGCCCTTGGCTCTTGCAGGTTCCACTATAGGGATTTCTACCTCCCTTTGCTGTATCCATTATCCCTTGAGGTGTGACACTGAACAGCACTCCTCTACATGCTGAGTGTGAGGGAAGCACTGTCCCCCAGCCCTGTGCTGCAGCTCATTGCATAATGAGCACTTGTAGCTGCATCCTAAAACTTTCTTGTTCTTGAGGCTTCCTTTAAAGACCATTTCACCACTTTTACCTGTGTCCAGGTTTCCTTTTATGGGAGCTCAATAACATTCAGTGTACCACCCATTTAGGATGTGCCACATACATTACTACCACCTCTAAGGATGAGCCCAAGGGTGAGCAGAGGTATCCTGGCCAGCCAGGATGGATATGTTTCTTTCTTAAGTAGCATGACCTCTTTGCTCTTGAAAGCATCCCTCTGTCACTGTACCTTCAAGCAGTGGATCTAATTCTTCTCATTTTCTCTGACTCCCAGCATGTCTGTGTCTTTAAAAAAGCATGTTTTTTTCTACAGCCGGATTTTCACCTTGCCAAGAGTTTGGAGCTGGTGATGCTATTGCAGAGTGGGAATTTCTCTGCTCTCCTGTGACTGCTCTTCTCACTGACTGCTTTTGCTTTGTCCAGTCACTGTGTACAGAGGAGTACCTCTGCCTGTGGCGGTACTGAGGAAGGCTGCAAAGGGAGGGGTGTGATTTGTACTGCAAATAGTTGATGTGTGTGGATGAGCAGAGGCTGTGGAGATGGTCTCCTCTGTGGTGACAGCCTGGGGGCTTTTCTCCACACACATACAACTGTCTGTACGCAGGGTGCTGTCTGAGATCGTGGCCTTTATGCAGTGGGACGTAGCAGGATGCTCGGGCTCTCCTTTGTAGGGAACAGGCTTGTGCTGTTGAGTGCATGGAGCAATGGAGAGCTGTGTTTGAGCAGCTGTACCTCCATATGGGTGGGGTGGGGAGTGTTGTGCATGGGCTGGCTTCAGCAGAGCATGAAGGAGGTACTGTTACAAAGACTGGAGCAGTAAAGACCTGCTTGGTGTGAGCTGCCAGGTGTTAATGCAAAGTCTGCAAATTTACCTGTGATTCTAGCCATGAATTCACTGATTCTGTGCTGGATGCCTGAGCAGATGTAGATGCTTTTTTCCAGGACAGTCACTGATCTTAGTGGGGAGTGGATGCAGGAGGCAGCTTGAGGAGCCATGAGTAACTCCTTCCCCTTTCCATTTCAGTTCTGCCAGACACAAGGCATTGAGTATCTGACAGGCAGAGTGTGGATTGGTTTGTGGCTCATCGTCTTCATCTTCATTATCGTGGCAGCAGAAGGAAGCTTCTTGGTGCGCTATATCTCGCCCTTCACCCAGGAGATCTTTGCTTTCCTCATCTCCCTCATCTTTATCTATGAGACCTTCTACAAACTGTACAAGGTGAACCTTCCCCGGGGAGATGGGCTGCTGCATCTCTTAATCCCTCAGGAACCTGCTGCTTTAGCACATAGGAGGCAAGGGAACAGGGCCAGCTCAGCCACAACTTTCCTAGACATTCTGCAGAGCAGTTCTTTGCTGGTCTCATGCCTCAGCCCAGCTGGCTCCTGTGCCACCACAGAGGGTGGCAGGAAGAGCCCTAATGTCTCTCTCCCCTTCTCTTCCTGCAGGAGACATTAAAGAGGGGCCACTTTTCTCTCCCCAGCCCTCTCCAGCTGGGTAGGTTGCGAGGCGAGGTGACGGATGCTGGGATTGTCCGTGCCCACCATCTACTGCCCTCACCTCTCCACAGAGCAGGACACCTCCGCTTCCCTCTGCCCCCAGTAGTGACAGTGCCCCCTGCCCCTCCTTGCGGTAACTTGCCTGCTGCTTCTCTCACCTGCTCAGGTGTTTGCAGAACATCCTTTGCTGAAGTTCTACCCACCAAACGTGCAGAGCAGCCTGAATGCCAGCGTGCTCTCTACGGATGCGATGTCACTGGGAACCAGGATGCAGCCCAACACTGCTCTGCTCTCCCTCATCCTCATGCTAGGCACTTTCTTCATTGCCTTCTTTATGCGCAAGTTCAAGAACAGCCGCTTCTTAGGAGGAAAGGTGAGAAGTTTGTGGGATTGACGTGTTAAGGACAAGGGACGCACCAAACAAATCATTCTTCTGGCTACAGACCTTTATTCTTCAGAACACTTGGACATCCCCCAAAGAAACACCAGAAATCCCTTAAATACCTTGCAGGAGGGATGGTAGCCCACCCTAGGGTGCAGAAAAGAGCTGATGATGATGGTATCTGCACTGTTCTGCTTCGGTGAGGCTTGCTGAAAAGTCCTCTGGACCTTGGGAAAGCTCCTTGGACTGGATACAAATCTGTTAAACTAGAATATAGGAGGAAGAGCTAACAACTTGTTCCCTTTGGGCATCTCTCTACATGCAGGGTATCTGTGTAACACCTGGAGCACTGTCTAAATAGGCCAGCAGGAGCAATTAGCTACTCTTTTAAGAGCATGTTATGGGGGCAGTGGGATGCAGAGCCCCATGGGTCAAGGCTGGCTTTCCTTGCCCTGCCCATCAGCAGTGCTCAGGTTTGGAGAGGTGCTTGGCCCCATTTGGGGCTTCTCTTTGCCATAGGCTCCCTATAGCAGGATGCATGCATGGAGCTGGCCTGTTCCTTTTGCTGATGACAGCTCTGTGTTCTGCAGGCGCGGCGGATCATCGGAGACTTCGGGATTCCCATCTCCATCCTGGTCATGGTGCTGGTGGATTACACCATCACTGACACATACACACAGGTAGGTGCCAGCACTGCCCTCAGAGCCTCTCCTGCAGCCCAGCAGTGATCCCTGTGGCACTGGCCTGCTCTTGTGCAATGGGGAATTTGTGTTTCCGGCCTCTTACTCGTAACAGCACAAAGCAAACAGAAACATTCCCCTCATCCTCACTCCCACGCTGAAGGGAAGCTCCAAGGGTCTTGCTGAGGCTGAGGCCAGAGCTACAGGGACTGGAGTGCCCTGGTATCCCTCTGGTCTTCCAGCTGTTAGTAGGGGAGGGTTTAGGGGCTTTAGGGAGATTCAGTGCAGTTCATTCCTTGTTTGTGACTCTAAACTCTTGCAGTCAATCAACAAGACATAAACTGTTTATGCACACTGAAGAAGGTGGCACGTAGAATGGTTTCAGCAGGGTATTTGTCATGAGTTTAGTATTCAATGTACTTATTCTCTTCTCAACTGTAGGATACTATTATTCTGATCACTTTATCTCAAATACAATTTTTTTTCCCAGTTTATGCACAAACTTAAGTTTGATAAGTTAATGTTATTGAACAGACCAATCTCACAGGTTTCATTTTTTCTCCTTTTTCAATAGATACGTAGTTATAGATTTTTGTTTTGCTATTTTTTTTTGCTAAGATTGGGAAGAGGGTGAAAAGTATTTCTTGTTCATCATGCAAGCTTTTTATCAAAACAGCCTAAGGCTTGGTGGAATCCAAATGCATTTTTATTCATTTGAATTTCAATGAAAAATTTCAGTCTATCAGACATTAGTAAAATCATGCACTTTGTTACATTCTTTTCATACCCTTCTACACTTCTACAGTTAATATCAAAAGCATTATCATTTTAGTATTAACTCAGCATATGTACAAAGCTTTCCGAGAAAATGGTGCTTAGTTACACAGCTTAACTCAAGGACAAACATTCCAGAAATATTATTCATACTTATGCTGATTAACATAAATGCAAATCATAAACTCTGCCTGCAGTGCAGATAGCAGAAATTGCTGTAAAGCAGCACAGAGCCAAGGGTTCAAATGCTGATGAACGCAGGGTCAGGATGATGTACAGCTAGGAGTCTGTGTGGTCTGATGGGAGCACAAACATGATATTCCCTCTGAACATGGTCAGGGTGAGGTCATTTCCAGAGAATGTGGCCACTTCTGGGGTTCGCACTGCAAAAACAATGCTGTAAAATGTCTCAGAAAAGCCTTGGAAAGCCTGGAAAGCCACTTCAGAAAATGGTAGGCAGTTCAGAACACTTAATTTGTCCAAGCAGAGGACAAAGGTGCGTTTTAACCATGGTCTGCAAGGACTGACTTGGGGATGAGGTTCCTGAGGGAAGATATTTTCTTGGTCTCTTGGAAAAAAACAAAGGGAGTTTAAGTAGCAGAAAGGAAATGACACAGGCCCATGTTGGGGAACATGGGATTTTTTTCACTGAAGGGGATTATCCGTGAGAAAGTCCTGCTCAGTTCAGGGTGGCTTATCCCCTCATCTGAGGCGTTCAGACCAGGGAGAGCAGGAGGATGAAAGCTGTGTGAGGCTGTGGGCATGTTTGTATTAATGAGTAACTTCTGGGTTTTGCAACTACACCACCAGAAGCTGAATGTCCCCTCTGGCCTGTCGGTCACATCCCCTCACAAGCGTGGCTGGTTCATCCACCCCATGGGCAGTAGTGGGACCTTTCCGCTGTGGATGATGTTTGCCTCTGCCATCCCTGCCCTCCTGGTCTTCATTCTTATCTTCATGGAGACACAGATCACTACGTGAGTACCACCCTCTCCAACCTCAACCATTGCTAACCCTTAGACAGGCAAGGCCAGCATGGGTGCTGGTTCACTTGGAGGTGCAATGGACATCCCAGAGGAAAAGCGAGAGCAGGATCCTGGCCATTTCAGACTGTACCTTGGCTTCTCCCATCACGTTTTGGCTCCCCTCTTGGCATATGGTGTAGTGGAGACCTGCCTCAGCCAAGCACAGGAGGAAACTTCTAACCTGAGGCTGGCAGCCACCATCCCCCTCCTCAGCCCTCTTCTTGTTATCCCCATGTGTGCTGTCTCCAGAGAGTGAATGTTGTCCCCAGCTGCGGTGCTGTCTCTGGGCACTGGCCTGGGCCTTGCACTGACCCAGGCTCTATTTTCTTTCAGGCTGATCGTTAGCAAAAAGGAGAGGAAGTTGCTGAAGGGCTCTGGCTTCCACCTGGACCTTCTGCTCATTGGCACTATGGGGGGGCTTTGCGCTCTCTTCGGGCTGCCCTGGCTGACGGCAGCCACAGTGCGCTCCGTCACCCACGTCAACGCCCTGACCGTCATGAGCAAGGCCATCGCACCCGGGGAGAAGCCCAGGATCGAGGAGGTGAAGGAGCAGCGTGTCACCGGAGTGCTTATTGCCGCCCTTGTCGGTGAGCCTCTGCTCGGGGAACAAGGGAGGGGAGAGGTCACAACCAAGCACTTGAAACTCCTGGCAATGTCCCTGCCCCATGGGCCAGTCCGTGCTCTGCCTGCTCACTGTGGCACTGCCCACACCTACCCATTTTGAGCTTCCTTTCCCTTGCACCCCAAGACACAGAGGAGGTGGGAGAGGGACGGAGGCTGAGGTGCCTTGCGGAGGTGCTGGCGTGGGACACGCGTGCCCTGAGCTCTGTCTGTGCAGGTCTGTCCATTGTGATGGGGAACATGCTGCGGCAGATCCCGCTGGCTGTGCTCTTCGGCATCTTCCTCTACATGGGGGTTACATCGCTCACTGGCATCCAGCTCTACGAGCGCCTGCTCCTGATCTTCATGCCGTCCAAGCACCACCCTGACCACATCTACGTTGTCAAGGTGAGCAAAGGCAGGTTGCACAGAACCAGGTCATGAGGAGAAGAGGAAGAAGCAGGTGAGGGGAGAATAGTATTTTGCTAGAGTGATACTTGGCTTGGTGACCCTGCTTGGCTGCAGGTTTGTGCCAAGAAGTAAGAGCAAGGCATGCACAGAGGTGGTACAATCCTGGTAGGCTGCACCCAGGAGTGTATTGCCAGGATATTGTATGGACGGACGGACGATTTGTAGGAGTGATGCGCTGCTTGAGGGGGTGGAGGGACTCTGCAGTGCCAGGTGGGTATGCTGCCAGGTAGCACAGAGGCTGATGAGTTATGGAGTTCTACCTGGCTGTAGAGTAAAGGCAGGTAGACTCTGCAGCAGTAGGTACTCTGCTGTACTATGCTATGCAGAAGAGTTTTGTTTTGCCAGTTGGATCTTTGTTAATCTGTGTGGAAAGATAATGTGTTCTTAGACTGGATTTACCTAATAGGTGAAGACCTGGAGAATGAATCTCTTCACCTGCATTCAACTGGCCTGCATTGTGCTGCTCTGGGTGGTGAAATCTACAGTGGCATCGCTGGCCTTCCCCTTTGTCCTGATCATGACAGTGCCATTGCGACGCTTCGTGCTGCCCCGCTTCTTCCACGACAGGGAGCTCAAAGCGGTGAGCAGACAGCTGTCCTCAGTCTAGCTTGCAACACTGGAATGAGATTGAGGGGATTTGCCTGCTTGAAAGGCTGGGAGATCATGGGCCAGCAAAGCCTTGAAGGTCTTTGCTCAACAGCAGTAGGTGGGTGGATGGCTTCCTTGGATCTTGTAGCCTTGGGAACGCAGTATGAGATGGATGGGCAGCCTGGGGCAAGGAAACAGGTTCCTACCAGGCAGAGGCCTGGAATAAGGATTTCCCCTTCCATCTTGTGGCTCATTCGTCAAGAAACACACCAATTCCCCACTGAACTAGGAGCAAGAACAGCCCAGCAGCACATCAGAGGCTGTGGCTGTTGGCACTTCAGCATGTAACCACAGTGCCAGGGTGCTGGCAGCTCTTCAAGAGCTGGCAGCTCCTCTGCTGCTGTCAACATCCTGAGATTTTGTTGGAGAAGAGCCTGGAGCAGCACCCAGAAGTGAGTGCTGCCAGCAGGGGGAGAGGAAGCAGCTGCAGTGCTGGACCAAAGCCCCAGGCATTAGAATAGAAAGGGCATCAGGCTGGGGAGGCATGGATGGGCATGAGGGTTTAAAGAAGAAGCCTGTTGGGAGGGGAAGGAGCAAGAGCTTTGCTTTTCCCAGCACAGCCCAGCTGACTGGGTTGCTGTGTGCTGATCCCTCTGTGCCAGGCTTGACCCCACACTGGGGGCGGCTGTGGCCTTCATAGCCTGGTCTCTGCCTCTTCCCAGTTGGACTCAGAGGATGCGGAGCCAAATTTCGACGAGGATGGCCGGGATGAGTACAACGAGCTGCACATGCCTGTGTGAGCTGGGAGCTACCCTCTCCACTCATGGGACAGGTGGCTCATGCCTGCTCACCCCTCCCAAGAACTAACTGGAGACTTGCTGTGAGTCACACGATCTCTTGCCTGGACCTATGAATGGCTGTTCCATAGCCCTGCAGGTTGCAGCCCCGGCTCTGGCTGCCCCATTGCTCGCTCAGCAGAGGCTGTGAGTCTCTCTCCTCTTGGACCTGGTGGGCTGAGAGATGCCTCTCACATCCCAAAGCTGTGTGGGTCCTGAGTGCCCGTGGGTCAGGGGTCTGTCCCCTCCCTGCTGGAGGCAGCCTGTGCCTCGTCTCCAGGTGGTGAAGGGGAACCATGCCAGCTGGTGCCACTGCATTCCCCTCCACTACCATGGCGATTGGGTAGTAGATTGGGTAGCTCAGCACGTGACACTGAGCACTCACAGGAATGGGCTGGAAGCTGCCTCTTCTCCCAGACCAGCAATCTCCTTACTCAGCTGGCAGCTGCCTTGCTCCTGCTTCCTCTGCCCCCTTCTAGGAGTGCTCACACTGGGCTTCTGCCACAGCTACTGGCCCATGGGGCTGCTGCAGCCTAGCAGACAGGCAAAGAGGGACTGGCACCCTGGCCCAATCCTCCAGACCGTCTTCTGTCCAGTCACCTTCCCACATGACTGTTTTCAGCTTTTACTTGACATGGAAGAGGGTGTTTGGCTCCTCAGTTTTCCCAACCATATTTCCAAAGGCAAACTGCACAGGGAGGGGAGGCTGGAGACAAGCAGGTATCCTGAAGCCTTGAATGCTTGCCCTCTTGCAGGAACTAAGAGGAGTCTTCTGCCATTGTGCACCTCCACAGAGGTTGCAGGGGTAAACACAGGGCTGTATCCCAGTTCCTGATCCCCACATTCCTGTCCCTGAGACCAAATCATATTTAAGAAGCTATACAAGAAATGTAGTGCTGGAGCACAAAACAGTCCTTTGGGTCCCCTCCCTTTCCCTATGCAGTGATCCACTGAGTCTGGCTCCCTGCAAGCCTACAAAGAAGTCACTGAAACCCCAGCCCCAATTTTGCTGCCATGCTGAGACTGCCTTTCACATCCAGCAGTGCCCTCCAGGTGGGAAGGAGCAGCATTCAGGGTGCCCAGCACTCAGCCCCCATCACCTCTGGGCAGCTCCACAGAATCATGGAATGGGTCAGGTTGGAAGAGACCACAGTGGATCACCTGGTCCAACCTCCCTGCCCAAGCACGGTCATCCCAGAGCACATGGCACAGGGTTGTATCTGGACAGTTCTGCAATATCTCCTGTGAGGGAGACTCCACAACCTCTCTGGGCAACCTGTTCCAGTGCTAGTCACTCTCACAGCAGAGTTCTTCCTCATGTTCATGTGGGACTTGCTGCGCATCACCTTTCCACCTGACAGAGCTGTTCCCTGCGGTCTCCCTGAGCTGGCAGCCTTTGTTCAGAGCTGGCCCAGAAACTTTGATGGTGCCCTTGCTGCCCCTGAAAACTCCAAGGGTAGTTCCAGAAGAGAAAGGCACCCCAGCCTCTTCCTGATGGCCAGAGCTGAATTGGTCTTCCGGAGGAAGCTGGGATGCTCACTTCACCCTTGGATCTGGGAGAAGATGCTGCCCCCATTCCCACTTACCAGCCTGGCTCCTGTGAGAGATGGTGGGTGCTTCATTACCAGGAGGGTCCAATGCCTTCCTTGGGAGGCTGCAGAAATATCCCATCAGAGAAAGAAGCCTCCCCACAGCAGGTCCTGCCCACAGCCTGGCCCCCACAGGGCCCGGGGCGGAGAGACGAGTGTCTCTGTGTGTCTGTGGCCGTGTGTGTCCTGTCCTCCCTGTGTAGTGTAGGAGGCCTGTTGTTTCTGTGCATTGTGACTCCTCTGACTGTAGTGGAAACAGCTACACCAATAAACTCTTCACAGGAACTGTGCCTCTGGCTCTATGCTTTTGGTTTTATCGCCAATGGCAATAAATTAAATTGATTGAAATTCCCCAACACAAAACTTCCTTGCCCACCACAGCCAGCAAGATAGCAAGCCCCAGCTGGAGCATGGACTATCACCATGTTATGCACTACCAGCATGGAGGTGGGCTCTCTATCACTATCATCAAGCAGACTGCTTACTGTAGACTCAGCCTCCACGCTGGCTGCTGGAAACAGGAGGCTGAGCCCCATGTTTAACCAGAAATGCATTCTCCTGCCTGCTTGCATCCATATACATGTGCATGCTCGTGCCTGCGTGCTCGGCAGCACTCAGTGCCCATCTCCTTGTGCAGTCTGTAGCCACACGCCGAATGGCAGGGCCATGGGCTGAGCCCAGAAGAAACATCTCATTAAACACGTTCTTTCCATGCTTTCTTCCCAGGCAAGAACTGAGCCAGGTCCCTGTGAGCTGCTGGCTGCCTGCAGCCCGTCGTGATGGGTTGGGTGTCCTCCAGTTGTGCTCTCCCAGGTGCTGCTGCTGGGAGTGGGTGGAAGTCCCACCACCCATGGTCAGTCACCGGCTGCTCCAGGGGCTGGCTGCTGAGGCAGAGGTAGAGGGCTGAGCCTGCCCAGGTACACAGGTGGTGGCCATCCTATTTCTGAGCCGGGTGTGCTGTGGGGCAGGCAGTGCCTGGTCTCGCAGCATCCTCTCCAGGGCCTGGCAGCGCTGCTGAACCTGCAGGAGAGCAAGCAATGTGGGGTGCCTATCTCCTGAGCATTCAGTTGGGCTGGATGGGAGGATCCATGACCCACAGGCTGCTCTGCCATATTAGGAAACACTCCCTCTTCCGTTCCCCACTCCTCAACTCTCCTTCCTCACACATGAGGCTGCCCAGCAGGCCATTGGTTTGGGCTGGAGAGATTATGGCTGTACCCAGTCCTGCAAGACTCATGTCTCCGCCTGGATGTCCAGCCCTTCCTGTGCAGTACCCCAGACTGCAGCAGTGCCCCCACCCACCCTGGTATGCAGCTCAGGGAGTGCAAGCAGAGCAACACGTGCCCCTTACCACATCAATCCTCCGGATGAGGATGGGCCTGACCTCCAGCTCCAGCAGCCAGTCGGCCTCCAGGATACTGTGGTGGTACTCCTCTAGCTCCAGACTCTTCTGCCACTCCTCAGCCAGGGCAGCATCACGCCGGTGAGCCCCCATACCCATACCTGAGCTCTGCCAGGGCCGGGCCAGCCCCAGCCCCTCGCCCTGCTGCTGCAGGTGCAGGAGGCGGATGCGCTGGGAAACACGTCGGATCTGGGCACGAAGGGCGGCCGCCCGCTCCCTGCGGTGCCGCAGGACCAGCAGCTCCTCCTGGCTCTCCTGCAGCTGGGCTCGCAGCAGCCCAGCACTGGTGCCTGTGCCTGAGGGCTGCAGTGGGATCATGGGGTTGGGCAAGTCCAGGGGAGAGTTGGGCTGCTGGGGGGCTCTGCCGCATGGAGGGGGCTGTGCAGTGCCGGGAGCCAGCCCTGCTCTGCTCCATGCTAGTGGCTGCAGAGGCAGTGACGGTGATAGTGCTGCTGATGGTGGCAGGGAGCGGCTGTACCTGTTGCGGTGAAGAGAGACCCACTTCTGGGCAAGATCTGCTGTGGCCAAGCTCTGGTGAAAAACATCAGGGATCAGCCTCAAGACCTTCACAAAGGGCCCCACATCAGCAAAGCCACGCAGGTCATGCAAGCTCTGGGGACTGAAGACCCCCTCGCTGAGGGTGCCCCCCTGCAGCAGCAGCCCCCAGTTACGCCGGTGGGCAAAGAGCCGTGCGGCCAGGCAGGGGATGGATGCCAGTGGGGACCGGCGGGTAGGGCAGGCAGCCGGCTCCTCGTGCATGTATAAGTTCTCACAGAGAGGGGCCACCACACTGGCGTCGAACCTCTCCTTCAGGGTGCTCAGGTGCTGCAAGTAGGAGGCCAGCCAGTCCACATAGCTGCTGGCCACGTCAGGGCTGCCCGAGCCAGGCTGGCAGTGGGCAAGCCTCTGCAGATGCTGCCAGCTCTCCACCTGCCCCGAGGGGCTCCGTGGCAGCACCAGCAGCAGCACGTGGTACAGGCTGCACAGGTCGAAGCCCTCCTGGCACTGCTGCATGTGCCTCACAAAGGTGCTGATCTCCGTTTCGAGGGCAGAGTAGAGGGCCTCCATGGATGGAGAAGAGTCGACTGGGATCACAGCCCATTCACATGGTCCTGGGCCCTGGACGTGCTGGAAAACACAGTGCACCAGGATGCAATGTAGGCAGGGTTGCTGTGGGGGCTCTGGTGTGGGTCACACGTGGACTCAGTCAGCAATCACTTCTACTAAAGGCTGGTGTGCTGCTCGAAGAGCGGGACATCTGGCCAGCTTGGAGGAGCCAGTCCTGGCTGCTCTGCCAGAGGAGAGACAGCAGGTGGGTAAAGAGGAGAGCAACAGGGATGGGCTGAGGCAGGAGGAGCAAAGGGGTTGCCAGGGGTGCACTCCATGGGGTACCCCCACTTCAGTGGGACCAGAGGAGGAAGGAGAGGCTGCTGGGTGCTGCCACACCAGGAGCATGCTGGATCACAAAATGCTGCTGCAGTGCAGGGAGAGTAGCTGAGAGGCTGCCTGCAGATCCAGGGGATGCTCCTGTGCTGGGGCTGGGGAGAATACCCTGGGTGTCTGCAGGCAACCAGTTCTCCAGGGGGTGCTCTGGGATGGGGCAAGTGTTCACTTGCTCCTTTGATAGTGGACTCTATTATGCCAGACCAGGACTGCACTCCTGCCAGAAGTTTCTCCCTCTTTGCTATATGAGAAGAGGTTTATCTTCACAAAAGTAAGCCTGTCCAGAGACTTAAAAATAGAAGGTCCATTCCCAAAATTACCAGCCTTATTATTTTAAACAACTGGATTGTTTAAGCAAACTGTTTGGGTTTCTGTTTCTGACACCTGGGTTCAAGTACACTCAAGTTATCTTCTCCAGTTATTTTTGTTCTCTGCAGCCAGGAGGGGCTGGCACATCTCTGTTGTCAGATACCACTGGCACCCATTCACATAGCCATTTGACTGGGAAGTTAAGGAAACTGCTAGCTAAAACCATGTCTACAACAAAACTGTGAACCAGAGCCAGTGGCAAAGCTTCCCCTTTCTCCTGTGTGTCTGAAAGTCCTTGCATGGGCTTTCATGTCTGCTTTTCAGGCACTCAAACTTGATTAAAATAATTTGTAAAAACCTTTTTTCCTCTTCCCCTGAGAAGGCGTTTGGAGGGGTGTGGGGCAGCTAACAATGGCAGGAGGCAGCAGCACAGTGCATTCCTCACACTGGCAGGAGGGAGAGTGGCTCCGGTTTGCAACCCCCAAGACAACTGGGTTTGTTCAGATGTGAATTGCACCAGTTTGGGGAGAGCAGAGCTGATGCTGAGCGGGACAATGGTTGCGTGTGAAGCCCCGAGGGCAGCCCCAGCTCAGGGGTGCTGGGGTCCTGCTCGCTGTTGCAGATGCCGAGGACCACCCCCAGCAAGTACTGCTGAGCACTGGTGGCCCTGCACACCCCTGCCATGGCCCCAGCCCCATGCTCTCTGTCTCCTGCCCTCCATCCACCTCCCCTTCATGTCACTGGAAAGAAGGGACTCACCAGCCCCAGGAGAAGCACCAGGGAGAGAAGAAAGGGCTGAGCAGGGCCTTGCTGACCGCCAGGGGAGGAACCTGCCCTCCTCAGGCGTGGACACAAACCTTCCTCCCCATGGGAACAGCAGGTTTGGACGTGTCCCTTATGCTGCAGCCAGCCTTTCCCAGAGCCAGTTGCCAGGCCCACAGACATGGCCGTGGAACTACAGGGCAGAGATGAAGCTCTGTCCAGCTCCTCTCCCTCACACAGGTCTTTGCAAAGGATATTTTTCTAGCAGGGGTGTCTGAATCCTGGGCACAGGCTTGGACATCCTGTTTCTTCAATACAGGTGAGTACTGTAATTTGTCTGGCCTTCACCCCTTTGCCCTGGGAGGTTTGCTTCCTAGCTGCTGCCCTGTGCCCCTGCCCCATCCCTCCCAGTGCATCATCCCCTCAAGGCTCTCCAGCCCTCTGGCTCTCTGAGGTGCCTGTGCTGGGATTGGTCTCCAAAGGGACTCTTTGCAGAAGTGATTGAGGCACTTCTGGGACAATTCTTCTGTGCCCGTGCAGGGTTCCCCTGTCCAGGTGCAAGCTTTTGGCTGGGATGCACCTGGCCACAAGCCACTGAGTCTTGCTCTGCAGAGATGGCTCACATGAGCTCCCATGCAGAGAGGGAGCAATGCTACTGTGAGGTGTGGACAGGGAAGGCTCAGCCTGAGCTCTGAAATGTGACTGCCGAAGCTTCACCCCTGCAGGGAGCAGCAGGGAGGTGGGCTGGCACCCATGAGTGTCCTGCGTGGCTCAGAGGGGGCCATGCAGGAGTCAGAAGAAGAAGTGCTGAGCATCAGTGCTGCACAACATCCTCCATCCCTCCTGCCACTTTGTTCTGTGACCCGTTGGGCTGCCAGATGTGATCTTGTATTTGAGCAGGACGGGAGGGTAATCCTCCTCACGTGATTTCTGCAGAGAAGGGGGGACCTTGTGATCTCTGCTGCAGGAGCCCAGCTGGATGATTTCCTTCATCCATCAGCCCAGTGCCCCTGGAGGACGTCCCCCCCCTCCAGCACACAGAGTACAGCAACCTCACTGGGGCTGGGAGAGGCTGGGGAGCAACTGCCTCCTGCTGTGCCCGGCTCTCTTCCTCAGCAAAGACAGATGGCCAGACGCTGGGGCCAGCTACTGGTGCTCTGAACTGGGGCTGCACTCAGTTTTCGGCCCTGGAGGTGTTAGCACAGCCTCGACTGCTTCTTTGCTTTGCTAGTCCAGGAGCACAGCATTTCAGGTTGCCTCCAGGGACTTATAAGGGACAAGCACAACAAAACAGAGCAGGGATTGGCATCAGTTTTGGCTGCAGGTGCACAGCGAGAAGAGCTCTCTCCTTCAGCACAAAAATGATTTTGCAAGCTGAAACTGTGCAGGCAAGATCAGGAAGAAGAAACGTGCACGGCTCAGGCTACCAGCACCCATCAGCAGAACTCACCCACAGCCAGGGGTAGTGATATGACACCATTTAACCTCCTTGCTTGCTCGCCTGGGTTGCTGGTTGCAGATGGAGACAAAGAGCTCCCCTGGCAAAACAGCCCAGTCTGGGAATTGCCTACACCACAGCTGCCTGACATACTTTCTACAGCATGAATCTCATAGAAATGGTTTCTGCAAGCAGAGCCCTGCTTATGCATTTAGTCGAGCAGAATCCACAAGGCTGCTTGTAGCAGAATCATCTGTGACCTCCACAGCATCGTGCCATTAATAGCAAGGTCTGGTCTGGGTCAAACAAAAGCAGGGCAGACTTAATAGGAGAGGAAATGAGGTGGATGCGCTCGGCTGGCCTCTCCCCACATGCTCCTACTGTAATTATGGCCTGGTGCAGCTCAGCTCCCTCATTCAGCAATCTCGTCACCGGGACTGCATTTCTCATGGCTGAGGTGTAAAAGCCACACACAGATATGTTGTGGCCCCAAGCAAACCGGCAGCAGCAAAAAGGGAGCAGTGGCAGGGAACCTCAGCTTGTCACTGCCAGGAGCTGGATGTGTGGCCTGGGATGTGGAAGGGAAAGGAAGGAAGGGTTGGGCTGAAGGAACAAGACCAGGACCGCTATCTGCAGAGAAAGCTGGAGATACTTGATTATGGGTTTGGTTTGTCAGCACGGCCAAGTGCAGATGGGGCTGGTAGAAAGTCCCAGCTATAGTGCTGGCCCCAGTGAAGCAGCTCAGGAGGGCGCTTCAGAGGCCAAGGGGTGGCACATGGTCGCAGTGGGGTGGATGTGCCCAGCATCCACCCTCTAGGCCCATTTGCTCCAGAGATCTGCTTTTGTGCTCACGCTGAAAATGAAGATGACATCCTGTTTTCCTGACCTACAGAGAAAGGGCAGCGCTGGAGGCCGTTCCTGTGCCTGGATGGGATAAGAAGCTTTTCCCACTGCGATCAGACTAAGCAGGGGTGTAGCCGCCCTTGGCCTGAGCTCTGTAGCGTGCAGATGCAGCACTGTGCATTGCAGTGAGACGGGCTCGCTGCTGGTGGCTGGAGTGATACAGGAGCCAGCAGGGTGCCCAGGACAAATAAACCCTCCCCAGCCCACACTGTCCCCCCTCAGAAGGAGGACTCCCCCTCACACTCCTGCTCTCTGGGGGAGCAGGTGCCGCAGTGCTTGGTGTGACCCTGTGAAAGCCTCTCCAGACATCCTTAATCACATTCCTCTGGAGCAGGGACACATCTGGTACAAACACGATCCTGTCCCCAAGGAGCTTGGGCTAATTCCTGTCACAGAGCCCCAGAGCAGCCCCGGGCAGGGAGAGCTTCGGCATAGCTTTGATCATCACCATCGTCACATTGCAGGGGATGGGGCTGGAGGAGAGGTCCACAGCTTCATGAGCTGAGTTCAAGCAGCCCAAGCCTGAGCTGGCCTGGCCAGACTGACCAAGTCTGAGCTGTGGCTGGGCTACCTGCAGTCTGGGAATGGGAGAAGAGAGGACCTGCCCTTTTCAAGTGTTGATTTATAAGCTGATTTCAAGGAATTGTGGAACTGGAACAAGGGGAGGGCCAGAACTGTGGGATCAGTTTGCACCCTACTGCGTGTTCTGTGTGTCCCCTTCCTCTTGCATGCATGCAGCCTGTGTTATGAGAGTGCCTCGGCATCTGGTGGTCTACTAGGGTCTGGCAACGGGTGGCACCCTTGAGTTTTGGCTGCTGTTCTCAGTAGTTCTCCGCCTTTGGTGAACACATTCCTGGCTGTCCTGTGCTTTGGGCAAGGGCAAGATTTGGTTGCCTTAGTGAAGCATCAGGGCCTGGCAGTGGGGGCTGTGATGGTGGCAATGCATAGCAGAGCACCGGTGCCCTCCTTCCGCATCTGTGCCTCCCTGTGCCCTTGTTTGGTCCAAGGTATCCTGCCTCTGCTGCTGACTCTCCCAAATGAGATCATCCCAGGGATGACAGTGGAGGAAATCAGTCCTCCACCCTAAAAGCACAGTTCCGATGAGCCTTTGAGGAAGTGGGACCTGCAGCCAAGGTGTCACAGCTCATGCCCTCGCAGGCGATGGGACAGCAAGTCTGTCAGATGCTTCCCACCCACAGCGGGGCATGCGGGCCTGCCTGCTTGCCAGCAACGTGCCAGACCCGTGGCAGAAGAGGAAATTAAGATATTGTCTGGAGTCCAGGAGGAATTCCTGCCTCAGCTTGTTCCTGCCAGTCCTCTGCCGACCTTCCCTCGGTGTGGAAAGCCCAGCAGGAAGCTGACTCACTGTCTGCTGCTGCCACGGCTGGGTGCGGGGCCCTGCTGCTTGCAGCACCAGAGGATTGCTCCTTTCATGGATGCAGGGATAGCTCACTGCTCAGACCCACCAGCACCTGCCTGCCCTGGCTCTCCTCTCCCAGAGCCCAGCACTCTGCTGACAAGCAGAGGAGAGCAGCCATGGCATCCTGGTTCTTGTGCCGTCTGCAGCTGGGCTGAGAGGAGGGTTGGGAGCTTGTTTGGTTGCTAACATTGCTCCCAAGCACACAGGCAGCACCACTGTGCCAGGTTTGGGACAGGAGGTAGCCCAGAGGTTGGGGTGGGGGGGAAGGCTGATGGGCTGGAGAGGGGTCCCAGGCTTGTCTTGCTCAGTGGGGCTCATGTGATAGTGAGTCAGCAATCACCTGCTTATCAAAGCTCTGTGGAGAACCAGGTGGTCACAGCTACCCCTTCCCAGGAGCAGCACTTAAAGCTGGCTAGGAAACAGTTCAGACATTGCAGTTTCCAAGTGGGCTGGACAAATGCAGGACTAGTGCTTTAATCCTATAACAGAAAGGAACAAATTTCAGGTGTAAGTTTCTTGTCAAGATTCTTGCCACCTTTTTTACTAGGCTGATAGAATACAGGGCTTACAGCATCAGTCACTGATGCTCCATTTGGGGAATCCAATGTTCATTGACTGAGGAATTGGAAAGTTACTTTGTTCTAAGGACTGGGTCAAGGCACCTTCTACTTCCCTCTTGGAAAGTGTCAGTCAACAATAGCGTTAATACTAAAAACCTTGCCTTTTTGAAAGGTTGTATCCTTCCCTTCTACCCCGGATGACAGGAACCATGGCCAAAGTTCCTCCGGAGAAGTCTGGGAGGGGACGTCTGGTGGTGAAGATGCCTGGTGGTGGAGACTGCTGGCAGGCAGATTGACACAGGAGAAAGAAGCGTGCTCCTCAACTTTCCCGTGGTTGTGAGGAGCTCCACGGCCCCCTGGTGACCAGCCAGAACTGAGAAGCTTAACAGCCAAAACTGTCTGCAGAAACAGCATCAGCAGGAATCCCCTCTCCTCCCGTGAGGAGAAAGCTGTCTATGGCAGAAACAGCCTGGCAAAAAAATGTGTGGCTGTAAGGACTGTCAAGGACACTGTGAGTAGATCTAATCCCCTTCTCTGACACAGAGATTGGCCTTGCGGATAGAAGTATTAGATGTGAGATAAGGGCTGCAGTTAGGCTTCTGGCGCCGTCTTGCATGATGTTTTCGTAAGACAGGGAAAGTGGTGTAGATTAAACTAATCCAGCACAAGTACAGAAGAGCCTGGATAGTCACGCTCAGCATAACTCTCAAAAACTTGGTATCAAAATGGAAGGACACAGTGACAGTGGCTCATATATTAGGAAATTACCAAAAGGCCCAGATAGTGAAGGTGGAGGAGTGGTGGGGGTGGTCATCACAGGTTAGAGAGTGGCCTAGGTGTGACTGTCCAGTGGTGGACATCGAACAAGATACTGCCATCTATTTCAGAACCCTCTCTGTGTTTTAAGTAGTTAAAAACCCTCCCATTATTGACCAAAATAATAATAATAAATTAAAAAACCCTTCCCTCACACCATTCCATTAGATTTCCTTTCTTTCAGAATAAAGAAATAATTTCTGATGGAAAGAAATACCTTCACAGAGCACTTATGGACTATGATCTGGCCACACTTTGATCTGTGATCGGGTTCTATCTTCGAACTGTGATCTGGAGAAACTTTGCCCAGACTCTTGCTCTTTGCCAGGTGCTCCAGATCTCAGAGACATCATTTCGAAACTCTATCAGGATTCCTGATAGACCTGTTAACGGTCTCTCTCACTGCATCATGCTATCATGGTCTGCTGAAGGAACCCCAAACGTGAAATGTTTGCTATTCTGCATGACATCAGTTGCCCTTACAAAGGTCCGCACTTGGCTCCTGTGGCTGTGTACAGCAGTGCTCCCCCGTCCCCGCCGCGTGTCCGTGGGTGGCACCGGCCGCTCGGGCCTCCCCCACGCCAACCCTCCTTAGCACCCTCCTCTCGAGATGCGCGCCTCTTCCCAGCCAGTCTCATCCCTCTCCTAAGCGCCCCGGCACCGACACGGCCCCGCCGCCGCGGCAGGAGCCGCACTCCCCGCGGCCCGGGGCGGGNTCCCGGGGCGAGACGGGCATCGGGGTGCCGTGCCCCGGGCCAGGAGCGCCCCCGGGGCCGTGGGACGCTGCGCTCCCCGTGGGCCTCGCCGCGCCCCCGCTGCCCTCTCGCCGAGGCGGTCCCGGTTGCACTTTCTCTGGAGCGATGGGATGCGGAGGGTTTTGTCCCCGGGCGCTCCCCAGCCCGGCGCGGCACCGCGCATCCCATGCGAGGGGTTGAAGGGGTTGCGGGAGCCGGAGCCCGACCGATGTGCGATGCCGGCAATGCCGACCGAGGGCTGCTTGCGGGAGGAGAGGGTTTGTCGCATGATAGTCATGGCTGCCCAGAGCCGGCTCCTTAATCCTCTGGAACGACTTCAGGGTCCGGAGCCTGCTCCTGCCTGCGTGTGCGTGTCACAGGGCGGCTGGCCTCCGGGGCACCGGGCCGGTGAGCAGCCGGGCAGCCCTGCGTGCACCCCTGCCCCTCGGTGCCGCTGCCCAGTCACCGTCACGCCGGCGGGCAGAGCGGCCGCCCGGGGCCGGACCCGTACCTGTTAGCCGTGAGCTCCGGTCCTGCCTGCCCGCCGTGCCCTCCCCGGGTGAGCACGCAGCCGTGCGGGCACTGTGCTGCCACGGGGAGCGAGTGACTGAGTTCGCGGGGCCAGGTGCCGTGCACAGCCCAGACACCCCGAAATTCTCAGTGCCGTTTTTCTTGCCTGAGCATACACGGGTTTCCAGCCCAGCCTGGTGATGCCTTTGGTTGTGAGGGGCGGGTGGGTGCAAGGTCAGGGCAGCCCTTTCTGAACCCGTGGGTGGCAGTGGGTGCCCGTGGCATTGGCAGTGGGCACGGCAGGTACTATGGGGTGACGGGGCCTTCTCGAGGTCTGCGGCTGAGGTCTGAAAGCCTCCTGTTTGGGGCATGACACATCTGCCCCCTCCAGCCCCCAGATGGTTTCCAGGCCATTAACCCCAGTGTCTGGCCTTTCGAGTCATGGGTGCGGAGGGGGAGCTAGCAGCGCTTCGGAGCAGCCCGTGGTCGCTGGGCTGGAGCAGCTGATGGGCTCGGGCCTGCCCCCTCCCTGGTGAAGCACTTTCTTTATCAGAACAGATGTTTTCCCAGATCTGGCCCCAGAGAGGAAGGAGTGGCTGCCCCCGGGCTGTGCGGCTGGGGCTGCCCCGCAGCATGCGGCAGCGCATTGCCCACCATCCTTCAGCCATTAACTGATTAACCTGCTGCTCCTGGAAGTCTGGGCCGTCTGTATCTAATCAGATGAAGGCCAGGGTTTCCCAAAGGGCCGTTTCACCAGAGCCTTTATGCCCACCCCTCTGTCAGGAGGAACCTCCTGGCCTCTTGCAGCAGGAGTAGCCACTGAAGGAACTGATGGGAATGGGAGGCTGGAAAGGGGATGCCCAGAGGTGCACGTCTCAGCAAGTAGCACCCCTCAGAGAACTGCCTGCTTTGTCCAGCTCCACCTGTCCAGGCATGATTCTGCCATTATCTGAAGAAACAGGGATTTCCAGGGAAGGGCTGAGGGGTAGTCCTGGAGCCAGAGTCTCTCTAAGAGTCACACATCTTTTGTAAATCATAGACATAAATCCTGATAAAGTCAGGTAGCCCAGGCTGGAGAACTGGGATGAGTGTGTGCAGGAAAGCATCAGACTTTGCTTTGCAGGAAAGGCAGTGGGGGTGGGAGAGAGGGAATGTGGCTTCCCCAGAGCCGGAATGTTTGGCATTTGCTGCACCCCAGCCACTCTTCCTCCTTCTCCATGGGGGGGTTCTTGGTGGGAGGGAAAGCCTGAGTAGAAGGGAGTTGCTTCGCTTCTTTCTGCAGCAGCAGAAGATGAGCTTGTCTCAGGGGATGCATGTCATGTCTTACAGTGAATAGCTTAAACCCCAGTGTGCTGTTGGTCTTGCCTTAGCAGGCTCCCATGCTGTGCTTGCAGCATTTAGATATCACACTCAGCTATGTGATCAGTATCTGGGGTTAGGTGTGGGTGCCATGGGTCTTCACAGCTCCTCTAGATCCCCCTTTGGCATGCTGGAGACCAAAATGGCTTTGTGAAGGGTTCAAGCTACTTGTCATCCTGGTTCTGCCAAGGGAGGCATAGTTTTGGCCAGTTGTGCCAGCGTGACACTGCTGAAGGGTTTCTCATGTGCTGTGCCCTCCTCTGCTTGCAGACCCCGGGGACAGCGAGCTGCTGGGGTGTGTGCTGCCGCTGCTCTTCTCCCAGTGTCCCAAGCGGGCCAGATTAGAAAACCTTCATCCTCAGCAAGTGGTACAGCACAAAGATGTGTGTGTGCCTCTGCAATCTGAGGTCTGCTGTGCGGCATGGCTCAGAGATGTGACGGGTGACGCCTTTGCTCCAGCCGGGTGTGAGTGGAAGAGCCGTGTGTGTGTGTGTGGTGTGTGTGCTCCGCCATCTCCTTGCCTGGCTGCTGCAGCGAGTCCTGTGCCCAGGCAGGGAGGAGGGGCCCTGGAGGCCAGGGCTGTGGCATGGTGACAGATGAGGTTTCCCTGTGTGTCTGGAGTGCGGGCAGGATGTGGGGTGACACAGAGGATGTGACTCGCTCTCCAATTCCCCCCTGAGGAGCAGGAATGTCATGGCTGGGGTTAAAGGAGACACTTCTCCCATCCTGTCCTTCTGCACTCCAGTTGGAGTGACCAGTTAGCACGGTCCCATGGTCAGCCTGCACTGAGGAGCAGCATCCAGTGGAGTCACAGATGCTGTTCTCCTTCTCATGTGCCACTGGCCTAGAAATGCTGGCATTTTAAGCGTTAATCAGTTTTCCTCATTGCTCTTGTGGTGAAATCCAAAGCTTTTCATCTGTGTTGTAAAATAAATCCCCTGAAGTTCTTAAGCTTTCTGACATGGGGAGAGAAAGGCGGGGGAATTCTGTTTTCATGTCCTGCATGGCTATGGTGATTGGAATTGTCCTCTCTACAGATCTCATGGTCTTCACTTACTATTCCCCATGCTCCCCATCCTTCCCTGGCCACAGCCCTTCTCTTCTTTGTGGCCTAGGACATCTGCCACGGAGATAGGGAGAGGATCCATCTCTCCCGGGGATACATGCAGATCAGGAGGGAGCCTCAGAGTCAAGGCTGTGGAGGAATACTAAGGCTACTGGAGTTGCCACCATGCATGCACCTGAGCTGCTTTCTTGGCCCCAGACTGAGGTGGGGAGCAAGTACCCCTGCCAGGTTTCTTTTGCTCTGGCAGTTTTGCCCTGCCTGCTGACTAGATGCAAGTGGGAAATGCCTGACTACTCCACAAAGCCATCAGGAAGTCTACAGAGTGTGGCCCTTTACTGACCACAAGACACTAGACTGAATTTGCTGTCCTTTGGGCATCTGATAGCTTCTTAGTCCCAGCGTAAAGTCATGTGCGTAAACATCTGGAGGCAGGGAACATGGGTAAGGAGAACAACTGGAAGGACTTGACTGTGAATGCATCTTTGCAGCGTGGAGCCTGCCTGATTCAGGTGTGCAGCAGGTAGAGGACTGGTCTGATTTTTGGTTGCACATGTGATTCTCACCAGCGTTGGGCTCTCTGTTGAAGGTGCCTGGATGCATCATCCAGAGACCCGTGTCCCCAGGGGGCCCAGGTTATGCTGGGAAGGGTGGGAAGGGTTTGTACATGGCTGGATTAGGTTTCCCAACAGCTTGGTTTGCCCTTCCCATGCTCCCTGCCGTTGGGAGAAGGAGGAGTTCCTGTGAGAGAGGAACATAGCCAAATGTCCGGGAGAATCTATCCAGAGACTCTTGTCTGAGATGAGGAAAATGGTTCAGCTGATGTGGATGATGCTGACCATGAGTGATGTGCTGTCTTTACAGATAATGGTAAGCTGGATGCCCATGTGTTAACAACCATTGTCTTAGGAAAATGCAATCTTGGAAAGAAAAGGTACCTAGAACATCATCTTCTTTAGCAATGAGGCTGCTCTTTGAAGCACTATTCCCACCAAGCCTCTCTCCACCTCTCAGGAACACGTGCTTTGCCAGCTTCCCCTGACAACCTCCTCTCACTCTACTGAAAATATTGTGACCTCTCAAAAAGAGGACCCATAGAGATTAAGAAGAGACAGAGAAGTGCTGACTGTTACATCCATCTTGTATATGTAATGCTCTCTGTGTCAATACCAAACAGAGCAACCCTGCTCTGTTTAAGTGGCCTGTGTAGGGCAGTTAAAGAGAGATACCACTGTCCTTGAAGATATCCATGCAGCTAGTGTAGCATGGATGCTCCTACCCACAGGATCCTCCATCTGAGCTGCGTTCGGAGTGGAGAACCATTCAGAGTGATAAAGAGGCAGATATAGGACAGAAGGGTTCGACTGCCCTGTTTTGGAGCAGCAATTGCAAGCAAGAAAGCTCTTGTGCCAAAGGTGACATGAAGAAGTGTCTGGCGGAAGAGAGGGAATCCTGCTAGCTCCTTCCTTAGGGCATTCATCTGGAGCCAGGCTGCGTGAGCTGCGACCTTGTCAGATCCCATCAGCAGCAAGAGGGTGGGCTGGCACAGGCTCTCAATGAAAGCCCCCACATGAAAGGAAGCCAGGTTGCCCTGGGCCAGCCTGCTGCTGCCCCATTGTGGCCTCCAAAACCACCTTATTCTGCTCTGGTTTCACTTCTCGCCACACTTACATTTAACATAATAATCACAAATGTTTTGCAATTTCTTTTTCCTGTTTTTCTTTAAGGAGAATATGCGAACTATCTGAATGTGATCATTAAGACTGAAACTTGTGAGAGTCTGGATTTCCTGGTTATCTTCCAGTTACCTTAAACTCTGCAGTTCTGCCTCCTCATTTCTGTCTGAGATCATCCACAGTTCAGCAGTGCTGTAGAGCCAAGTCTCAGGAAAAACACCTATGGAGGGCCTGTCTGTTATGCATCACTTGGCACAGTGCCCAGGGGACTGAGAGGTCCTGTCATACAAGTGCAATAATTATCACAGCAACTGAGCTGGTGGTGGGGCCTCTCACAGATCCAGTCATCAGTGTATTTGATGAGAAGGTGGAAATTAGGGTTAGGACGAGGGGGGTGTATTAGTCCTGTTTATTCCTCTTACTTGCATCTTGAGCCAATGATGAAGATTTGGCTGATTCACACTTTCTAGAAGGGCTTCTTATTTCTGGAAGATCCTCTGCTTTTTGCAGTTTCTTCAAGTGGTTACACAACCTTGTTTTAAAATAAATCCTGCTTCATTTCTAAAGTGTCTGGCAGATCCATCCGTTTTTGGGTCCTACTTGTCTTCTGCTTCATGAGAGTCGCTTTGTCCCAAATAACTTCTCTGTCTGCAAAAAATTATTTTCTGGCACCGGGTTGCGTCTGGGTTGCTGGCAAAGGTGGGCCAGCAGGTAGCAGAGAGGGGTCTCCGTGCTGCTGGCTGCCATGTCCTCTCAGCAGAGTTCAGTCAGTTAAGGATGCAGGGACAGAGGTGAGGTTTGCAGCCCATGCTGGGCCACATGCTGCTCTAATCCCCCCACTATCACTGTCTGGGCTAGATAGGTCAGCCCTAGCTCTGGCAAATCTACATAATGACATTAACATCTTCACAAATACTTTTGCACTACAAGGGATCTTACTGAATAGCAAAACTGACTGAGCCTTTTATGTTGTCTCTGGAAGGCTTCTTTCTCACACCTCAAAGCATAAGTAAGCAGTAAACTTCCTTACTCCTGTTTATACATCCCAGACATGCGTCAGCTCTTGTTGCAACCAAATGTCCTGGGAGTTTCTGCTCAGCCATTCACAATCCTCTTTGGGTCTGTGACTTTCCAGAAGACATTCCTCCGTTTGAAGTACTCCTTGCATTCCTTCTCTCCTGACAATGACCTTTCAGTTTGGCTGTACTTTAATCCTGTTTTGTTCTAACAAGGGGCTGTGGAATCCACACTGCTCTGATGGTCACATCCTTGTGAGTACTTACTTATCTACCAGATGTTGGCATCTGCTAGTACCGTCAGTACTACTTTAGATTCTAGGTCCTTGATGAGAATACAAAATAGTACTGACCCTGTCACTGCAGGCATTTGTTGGAAACTCCCTCAATTAGTAGTGATTTCCCCATTCATAACAACAGTTTTGAGATCCCTTTGCTGCTGTTTGCTCCTCAAGAGCTGACTTTTACTGAAATACTGTGTTTTACATGGGCAATACCATGAGCGTCAGTCACAGTCCTATTTATCTCATATGCTTGGATACTAAGGAAGAAGAAGCCTTTTTGACTAGACTTCTTTCTACGTGTTGACTGGCACTGGACAACAGTTAAAGCCAGGGTATCCTTAAGATGAAACAGCTGAGAGCAAAACCTCTGTATTTTCCCTGGGGTTCTCAGACTAAGCAACCCATGGTTGCTAGAGTTAATCCTGCTATCACTCCCATTTAGACTCTGACTCTTTCAATCTCTTGGAATTTCCTCAGCATTACCAGACTTAAAAAAAATTAATATCAGCTGTTGAGAAACTTTATTGGACAGATCTCTGGGAACTCTTGGACCTGTTGATTTTTAAAATGTTTTCTGTCCTTTCCATTTACTAATATATGGGAAAGCATTTCAGCATCACAATGTGATGCAAGATGGGTGCTTTCCAGGGATGTTTGTTAAAAACTTCTGTATGCCTCCATCATCACAGCATCAAGCCTGCCAGAGTTCAGGAAGCATTTGGACAATACTCTCAAGCACATGGTGTGACTCTTGGGGATGGTCCTGTGCAGGGCCAGGAGTTGCACTTGATGATCTTTGCGGGTCCCCTCCAACTCAGCTTATTCTGTGATTCTATGACTACTCACAATGCTGCCATCCACCTCTAGTAGTTGGATGCTGCTACTAGCACACATCTTTGTACCCAGTGATTTTAGAAAATAGTGAAATATAGACTCTTCTGCATTCCTGTCTCCCAGCTTCTTTCTTACATGGGTTGTTTCCCCCATTTTTCCCCAGTTCCACTCTTACTTCAGATTGACTGACAGTGCATCCCAGCTCAGAGGCACTCCACTTGCTTTCTGTGTGGTGTTTGAAGGAAGGACACTGAGGACGAGCAAACACCAGGAAAATGTCTCACATGAAGAGTTTAAAAAACCTGGGATTACTTTATTAGTGAAATGACAAATAGGGGGAGACACGGCAAAAGAGCAG
This sequence comes from Melanocharis versteri, assembly GCA_013397845.1. Classification (NCBI taxonomy): domain Eukaryota; kingdom Metazoa; phylum Chordata; class Aves; order Passeriformes; family Melanocharitidae; genus Melanocharis; species Melanocharis versteri. Next base: position 1,460,131 of record VZTG01000864.1, on the reverse strand, counting down.
AAAATAATGGATGAGACAGGGAAGGTGGATTGAACTCCTCTGTGCTTCTACCTCTGACCGCAAGAAAAAGAGATTTTCTGCTTCACAGTGATGAGACTTGTTTAAAAGCGTACGTTTCTGTATAATGTGTGAGTAGATGGTAGAACTCCACAAGGTAGGGAATCATTGAAGTCAAGGATGTGGCAAGATGCAAAAAGGTATTGGACATAATCCCAAATTATGCATAATAAACGTTATTTCAGCGGAAGAAATACTGTTTCAGGGCTCTTGTCTGAGATTTTACCAAATGTATGGCACTGTGGCTGCTCAGTGACTGACCACTGTATTCTTGTGGCTTCCTGGGGCCCTGAGTTTTCTTCTACAGACCTTGAAGACTTCTCAACCATTTGTCAGCCCAGCCTCACCCTTGAAGCCATTGGCTGAATTTGAGACAGGGAGGAAACTGCAAGGAAGCCGCCTCACTATATATTTGATGGCAAGAGAGAGAGGCTTCTTTGAGAAGCTCTGCCCAAGTTGAGAGCAGGGCAGGAATACCTTTTTACTGGCTCAGTTTGGAGCTGCAGGCTGGTCAGGGAAAGTTTTGCTAGGGCCAGGCTGGGCTTTAGCACATGCCATGTTACCTCCTTTCTTTCAGGGCTACAGAAGAGATGTGGGAAAGCCAGTGTTGCTGTGATGTGACAGGGAATACACATCTGTAGATATCCATGTGACTAATGTGCTTAGGGAACAACTCATTTTAATTCAGTTCCTAATTAAAGTTTTAGGTAGGGAAGAGCTTGTTAAGAAGGCATGGAAGTGGTATTTACTTTTATGAACATAATGAAATTCAGTATGCAGTTTCAAGAATGGTGAGAATTTCTCAGGTGGTTGCAAACTCTGTAGGACTATTACTTCACTTGAGACGGGGAGTGATTCCACTGCCCATAGTGGAATTGCAGGGGGCAGCTCAACTTAAACTGAGCTTGGAGAGAGTGTACAGTGAAGTCCGGAAGGATTCACACCTGCCTCCTTTTTATGCACCTTGTGCTTATGGCAAAGGGCAGCTCTGAAGTATATGAAAACCAGCTGAGGGCTCATTCCCTCCATTCCCATGACAAGCAGGTGATGTGGTTGCTGTAGTGTGTAGTTGCTTCTTTGAGAAGATTAAGAATTACCTCCACGGACCAGGCATTTCCTTGGAGATATCTGAAGTTGGGAGATGTTCTGGAGAGGAAGAAGAGAAGCTGTGCAGCAGCCAAACTGGGGGAGGAGACAGGAACAGAACAGATGGGAGGGGGAGGCGAAAGGGGAGTGGGAAGCAGTGCACATACATCGGTGACCAGAAGTGACAAACTGCTCTTAGATTATTTAAAATGCACAAACCTTTTCCTGATACTGCTATTCTGCAAAGCTGCTGGCAGACTTAGGGCTCTGCTCCTTAATTAGCAAGGAATGGGGCTGCTAATTGGCAGAACTAGAATGAGTCATGGGCTGAGCTTAGGCTGCAGCTCTGGAGCAGCAGGACCCATGGCTGCAGTTTGTGCTCAGCTCTGTGAGCCCTGCTGGCTTGCAGGGGCTACCTGAGCTCAGTGAGCTGCTGTGTGGGAATTGTGGGACCAGACAGGTACAATCCAATCCCTTTTTGCTCTGCAGTGTGTCATCCTCATGCCTTACAAGAAGTAGACTTTTGTTTCTGTTACCCCTACTGCTGTTGCAGGTATTGTTCCTCTTCCCAGCTACTCCGTGTTGGCTGCTGCCAACTGAGCTGTTGTTGTTTCTCTCTCTTACCTGTGGCCTCCTGGGCGGCCCCTCCCTTCCAGCAGCTGGTCGCAGTTTTGCTGATCAGATACAACCCTTGGCTTCATTTCAGCCTGCCATCAGAAAAACAGCAAAGTTGCATTCCTTACCATATGGGTCTAGGCTGCTAGGGACTCCCCCTCCCCACCAATCTTACATCCATTAGCTAAGGCTCTTTGTATTTGTCCTATCACTTATTCATGATCATCCAGATCAATCTCTTGAAAAGTGCATTTATTGAAACCTGATTCTGGCTTTGTCTGAATTGTGAGGGCCTTTCTAGCCCAGTGTCTGCCGCGTGGTTTACAACCACAAACCCACTGAGGCTGGGAAAAGAGCTGGCTCAGCACTGTGCTGCTAGGAGAGCCTCTTCTGAGCCTTGGAGCATATGGATCCATCGCCAGGAGAAACACAAGTCTTGGATGCCCAGTACCCACTGGACAGCCTCAGTGTGCTAGGAGGACAAAGGTAAGTTACATATATAGTACTTGTAGTTGAAATCTCGTAGCACCCACAGAGGTTTTTGTCTCAGACTGTCAGTGCAGGGCTGTACATTTTTGAAATGTCCCTGCGCCTTGCAGACTGGCTGGTTTGGTATAGTTACCTAAATCAAGGGAGGCACTGCAAGAGCCTCTTGTAGTATTGTGTCTGTAGGTGGATCTGCAGGCTGAGACAGCTAAGTTCAATCACAAAAAACCCATTAAAATCATCCTGTACTGGAAAAAGCAGACAATTGTATGCTCCTTTCACCCACTGAAAGGTGTCTTCCAAACAAAACCACTTTTCCTCTCTGAATAACCCCTGAAAAACTGATGCAGCCATACTGGTTTAGCCCCTCCTGAGCATGTTACTCCTGGGAGTTGTGTAGGTTTGTGCACAAGGAGGAATGGGATGCCTGAGTGCACTCCGAGAGGGGCAGCACTTCTGTGTCCTGAAGTTCAGCTGGGGCAGCTCATTCTTGCTTGTGGCTGGGAAGAAGCAGTTTCCAGAAGACAGAGGACATCCTGGGAAAATGTGAAGGTTCAAGGGTAGTCAAGAACACGCAAGTAAGAACAGAGTATGAAGACTTGTTTCTGAAGAGTGGTACAGTTGTGGAGTGCTTTCTCATGTCAATCCCTGAATGGTCTCCTGCTGGGCTGGGAGGCCCTGGAGACGCCAGGGCACCTGCAGGTGCAGAGTTTTGTGTCTTGTCCTCTGGAGCTTACCTTGCTGCCTTCAACAGCTGGATAACTGATGAGGAGGGTGTAGCTGCTGGCTACACGCTCTACTTTAACGCATGGATGCCTTGCTGCTGCAGTGAGGGCTGTGTGCTGCCTGTCTGCCTCTCTGCCCATTCCCTGGGTACAGCACACAAGATCTCCCTTATTCTTTCCCTGCTGACACACCACACTGCATCTGCTGAGATGAGATGCAGGCGTGTGAATGCAAGGGAGAACTTCCGGTTTCAGTCATTCTTAAAAAAAAAAGGCATAGAAGGCCAAAGAATCTGTGGCTACAATTGATTTTTTGATATCATGAATAGCAGGAAATGTTACTTATTTCTGAGTCTAGGATTCCAAAGTGCCACGTATAATTTGAACTGAGAAGTGACATCTTAGAGTTTGCTGTCTACAGTGGAAGGCGTGATGGTGTGACCGTGGGCCAGTACTGATGAAACACTGCTCTCTGTATGCAAGCAACTTTATTTTCTAAATTACAGCCCCATGGTACAGGATCAGTTTTCAGGATTGTGCTTTGCTGTGCACTTTGTGGCAAGGCGAGTTCATGGACAGATTGTTACTGAGGCCATAGGAATGAGGATGTTGGTCTCAGAGTTTGTTTAACATCTGAGTGACCTACTCTTGATATAGGAACTGGTACATTGCTATTTTATTCTTCCTTTCAGTTCCTGCTGTTGTTCCCTTTAAAACCAAAGCAATAGACCAACCTAATAAACTCCTAGTAAAAGAATAATTGGGAGGGGATGAGCTCATTATATAAGGGGCTTGAGTTAACTCTATGATCACCATTCAGACAGGTTTATTTGATGGAAAGTGGTCACACAAAATCATCACTGCTGTCCCTCCTCTGTCTTTTAAGGTGTTCTCTTCAAATCAGTGATTGCTAGTTGCTTCATTTTGTTGAACTGTTTTGTCTGTGGGTGAGGGTGGACCTTCTATTTCCCAGAATGAAAGTTGAAGGGTTTTTACTCTTGTCCTAGAAGAGCAGGGTTTTCCCATCATCTGTGGTGCCTGTGGGAGCTGGGGTCCCCCAGAGCTGGCATGTCACTGCTGGGCAGTGCTCGGTCCTACTGACCTTGCTTCTCCTATGGAAGTTCTTGTTTCCTGGCAGTTTTTGGAAGTTTTCTGCTCAATTTAATCCTTTCAACTGATCAATGAGATGTGTGGCATTAGGGGAGAGGGGAGGAAAGTGAGGGCAGTCTCTTTGGTGTCACCATCTGCTCCTGTATTTAGTCAAGGCTCCTTGGGGAATTTCATGTTTAGAAAAAAGGGCTGGTGGAAGGAGATGCACTAAAACAAACTCTGCCTTTCAGGAAATGGGGCTATGGCTATGCCGGGCAGAAGTTACAATAATTATTTGCTCTGTGGTTCCTTTTCTGGCTGTCTCAGCACAATATTCCTTTTGGAAACAGCATAACTGGGTGCAGTTATTCTGCTGTGCAGAGGCAATTGCTGTTGTACAAACAGCTACAACATCAGAGTAAACTGAAGTAAGTCATTCTGGGCAGCTGAAATACCACAGGGCCAGGGAATTTCAGCATGTTGCCTTCTACTCCTTAGCACCACACAGAAGGACCTGCCATAAGTTTGTGTGGTGTTGTTCAAAAGAGTTATGTCTCCTTGGAGGAGTATTTGTTAATGCTTTTGCTCATGGACTTCTGCTGGGAGAGGGATCTGGATCAGTCTGGACTTTTCGATAATTTCTATGTGTTGAAGATAGCGGAGTGATCCCATTGCCTATCTCCCCTCTTTTCCCTTCTAAATGGTACCTCTTAAATAACAATGTTCATGCCCATTGATTGTCTCTTCGGTGTCAGATTATCAAGTGCCTGTAGCTCTGAGTTAATTTCTGAGCTCAGGGAGTGGAAAGTCTGTAACCTGGACCCCCCTGGTCTTCAGAGACAGACCGTGTTGGGTGCTGTGATCGTGGCACACTCCTGTATGCAGGGTGTGCATGGAGGCACAGTGTGCATGGCGGGGTGCAGGCTTATCTCCTGCTTAAACTGCACTTGCCTCGGGCTCTCATCTCTGCCATCCTGGGTTACTGGTGTCTGAAGGCATTGAAATGCACTGTTGGGGATGTTTACACTAAGTGTCTTATAAAAGGCTTTCTTTCATCCCACTGTTTGGAGACACAACCTTCCTGTTTTCTGACTCTTTGCTTTCTACCATGGTGGTAGTAGGAGTCTGGTGAAAAGTAGCAAAAAAATCTTTAAACACATGTTGCTGTTCATATGTTAGTGCAGAACAGTCAGAGTGTGATTTGGGAAACTGATGGTTTCTCAACAGTATCTCTTGCCCAGATGCCTCAGGACACTTTGTTTCAAGCATCCAGAATTTCGGAAAACCTAAGAGGATACAACAAATCCTCTATATAGTTCCTCAAAATCTGTGTGTGATGTATTGTTCATACCAGCTCTCAGAGATCTCAAATCTGTAACATAAGATTTCATTTTTTTCTATCGCTATTGTTCACTGGCCGTGAGGATAATCTTTGCAGACCATCCATGGGTTTAGGTGCTGATCAGATGCACTGGTGCTTTTCATTCACTTGGTGAGGGGAGATTAATCTGCTTGATGTGGAAACTCTAGACCAGAGCGCAGCAGTAAAGCTAGAATTATGTACACCTTTTTAATGTCATTAAACCCAGTTATTTTACTGGGAGGACTAGAGGTTGGCCAGTAGATGTACCTCCTACAGTAAGGAAACTCCAGGGTACTAAAGTGTTTAGAGTGACTTAAGTAGTTTAAAAAAACCCACCTAAACTAAAAACAAATCATTAAAAATAGAATTAGTGTTCCACATTTTGTATAATGTAATATAGAAACACTATTCCATTTCTTCAATGCCTTCTTCTAAGCCTACAAGCAAAGAGCTAATGGTGCTGATGGGATTAAGAGGGTAGGAAGGGCTTAAAGCTCACAATCAATAATTTAGGGGCATAAAAAAAATTAGGAAGAAAGCCAGTCTATGAATCGATGAAAGGCAGAATGGCCCTAATGTTACTCAACAGTTGAGCACTTTGGATTTTTCTCAATATTTATCTAAGCAGAGTTTATGTGATTTCTATGGGAAGACATGGAAGTGATTAGTTTGCAGTAACTGAAATGTGGTGTGACTTCATGCCTAGCTCTGTAATTGCAAGTCATGCTCGCTCTGATGTGCCTTCGTGCTCCTGCTCTTTCCCTTGTACCAGGTCCCACAGGCAGACAGGGCAGAAGAGGCCAATCCAGCAAACTTGTTTTCCCTGCTATTTTGGTAGGCGAGCTATGGGGTCTACCTGTGCTGCAGATCCCTGCATGTGTGTTACCAGAAATCTGGTTTTGTGCTCAGACTTGTCTTGAGAGACACGGAGCAGTCTAAGATGTTGTAAGGTATGTGAAACATCATACATATAAACATATATAAACACCAGTGCATACATACATCAGACATCAGGGCCATCCTGTATACATCAGTGTATATATACATCAGAGAAACACTCAGGTCATGTCATCTACCAAAGGGAACTCTTGCCAGAGTTTGCAAACAAAGCTCTGTGAAATCCTCTTAGCTGTTTGCTGGTGATTTCTGGAAGCATTTTGACTTACAATGATGCGTGGGTGTATGAAATTGTAAACATGCTTTATTTATATTTTCTATTATTATTATAGCATGACTTTTAATGACCGGCTATTCCAAGTTTTAAAATATTTAGACAGTCAAACCAACTATTCTATGTGTTGGTATCTTTCCATGACACTTTCTATAAAAATTTGGTGTTTCCTTACTTTGGTTTCCACATGAAGCTCATTAAAACTGCTTTTTCTTCTGCTCATGTTACATTATAAAAAAAAAAAACCAGTTTATCTGAAAATGTAAGTAGGACTTACTTAAATATTTTAAGCAGCTGTAGCTTGGAAGTAGCCTCTGAATACTGCAGCTTCCCCCAGCTTTCCTTGGGTGTTTGCACCCTGTGTGCAGATCTTGCAGGCTCCAGTTCTTTCTAATGGGATGTCTCCTGATTTTTGCAGGGTGCCAGGGTATGGCTGCGGGAGCAGGACCAGCTGCAGCCATGCACCGTTGGCTTGTGTGCCAATGGAAATGTTCTCTTCACCTCAGATTATGGCATGGTAAGTGGAGTTTGCATGAGCTTGTAGCCTATGCCAAGTTGTAAGATGGACTTCTTGGTTTTGCATGATCATCATGTTGAAATGTATCAGTGGAAATGCTGCAATTCTCTCTGAAAAGTGACCTGGCTCTGTTACAAACTATGCCAAAGGTCTAACAAACATTAAAAAGAGAAGATTGTTCTTTTTGTTTTCTTCATTTCTCTGCCTACCCCACTTTGCTTGGTTTCCCTTGTGCCATCTCTGAAGCAGTTGCATTAACAGCCTAGCAAAACCATTATATTGGCTAAATGCTCCTGGAAGGAGGCAGCTCCACCAACCAAGCAGCCCTTCCTGCCAAGATGTGCAAGCTGTGCCACTCTAAGGGTGGTTGTGTTCACCACCAGCCACTTCAGCAGCTTTTGCTGCCAGCCCTTTGAGCCAGGGGCATGTGGCAGTGGGCTCCCTGTGCCAGTCAGTGTGTAAAGGCAGCAGTGATGCACAGCACAGCTCAGCAAGGCAGCCAAGCTCCCCTGAAAGCAGAACTCTCTAACAGTGATAGGAACAAGCTTCTTTCCCGCCGTATTTCCAGCCCTGTGCTCCTTGTGGTTCCCTGGTGCATCTACTGCAGTGCTCATGGAATAATATTGGTAGGCAGGGACCTCTGGGGATCATCCAGGTCCTCAGTGAGTCAGCTCGCCTGGCTAACCCTGGGAAAACTATCCACAGCCTTCACGAGGTACTTGGTGAGTCAGACTGGTGCCTGGGCTGGGAGGAGGATGGGGAAATGGGCAGGACTGTGCCCTCCAGCAGTGAGCAATTAGACCTGCTCAGCTGTTCTGGTGAATGGGCCCTGCAGGTGGCTGCTTTGTTACAGGAAAATGGACAGGTTTTCTTCAGCCTCTTACCTGGCAAACAAAGGAGGGCACAGGGGGAAAGGGGATTTAGGACTCCGGTTTGTGGAGTCAGTGGTAGGACTATCATATTTTTCAGTCCTGCCTTGAAAGGCCTAGATTTCAAGTCATCATTCTTTTGTAAAGAGCCTGATTTGTTTCTCAGAGATGTAGATTCCCCTAGCAAACACAGGTTTTTCATCTGGTTACTGTAGTCTCTCAAATCCCTTCTTGAGGAGTTGACTTGTTTTGGGAGTGCTGGATATCACTGACACATTTTAAGGGGTCACAGGTAACACAGCAGCCTCCAGAGGGACAACAAATGGTGAGTACTTCTGTGACTCTCCCAGTTCTGTCTCTTCTGACGTGCTGCTGGGGCCTTGTAAGATCTTTCAAACCCACCTGGCACCTCTGAAAGGACACTGGAAATCCCACTTTAGAGCTGTCTGTGTGGGTGCAGCCACCTCCAGCCTGTGTCCTGTATGCTGGAAGATATGCTCAGGATAATGCTGGGTGGCTTACAGGTGTGAAAAAAAAGAGCTGAGTTTGGGGTTTTTTGTTCCATGAAACGAGAAACCACTAGGCTGGAGGAGCATGTGCTTTATGGCTTATGCAGTAAAAGCACGTGGTGAACATTAAAGGGCTTTCTTTATTCAGTGCCGCCCACAGGAGCTGTCCTGTGCTTCCCTCAGCTGCCACGTTCATTGCTTCATACCTGTAGGAGGGACTGGCAGTCCTGCCCCAGGTGAAAACTCTGATAAATGTCTTCACTTTGGGTTGGGTGGGCCTGTTGATCCCTCTGATTTTTAGGACCCCCAAATCTGGTGTCCTCATGTTTGCTGTGGCCCAGCATTCCTGCAGCTCTTGCAGCTCTGAGGTAAGAAGTCCAGTCATGCTTCAAAGCTTTTGTCATTTGTTCTCACTTCCTTAAAAACACCTCAAGCAATAAATCCATCAGAAATGTGACTTCCTGGGAGGAAAGGAGGAGCTTTGCTTATGAAACACAAGATTGGAAACCACGATCCAGACAAAACAGCCAAATGTTTTATGGATAAATATAACTTGGATGCCAGCTGGGAGCTTTGCTTATGTGCTCAGGATGGCACTAATGGATGGAATCGAGTTTGGAAAGGAATAATTTCTCCCTTGCTGAGCCTGGTGTGCAGGGCTGGCAAGCTTCATCCTGGCTTGTTTGCTGGCCAGATTTTGCTTTATTCCTGACCATTGCAGGGCCTTGGAGAGAGTCATGGTCATTTTGCCCTCACTTTGGGCTAAATCTGAGGCAAATTTAATGTGTCACTGGTGAGAAAGTAGAAGTCTTTGGCTGTTTTATGAGGTGCCTGTTACACTGAAGGCTGATTGTTTTCATTCCCAAGCAATAAAGATCTGCTTATTAACACTGATAACTTTGTGTTTTATGTATTAGCTTGTTAAGAAAGGGATATTCTGGGGGCAACTTTGCTGAGAGATCAGTTTGCCTGAGTTCTTACTTGGTTCAGGAAAAATCAGCTATCATATTCAGCTCAGTAGTGCTAAGCATCAGCCTGGCATAACCTTCCTGGAACAGGATGATGGGGGAGGATCTTTGAAATTGCTCTCCTGACAGATTGCTGGAAGTGTCCAGGAGTGAGCAGTGGGGTAACAAAAGCTTCCTTCCTGGGACTCTGAGGGTGGAGCATCATCCTGTTTGTGTCTCAAGCCTCTGAGCTCCTTGAAGAAAGCCACTTTGAGAGTCTTGGGACATGTGTCTGTGTCCAGGAGCATGGATGATCCTTGCAGTCTGTTGGTGATACAGAGACTGGAAAAACTACCCTCTTCCCTGGAGGGCAGAGAACAAATTAAAAGTCAGCTTTCTTCCAGTGCCAGGGAAGACCTGAAAACTCTCCCACATGTCACAAGTGCCTTCCAGAGGCACAGAGCCATCACCTCCCAAACCTCAGTGGGGCTGGAGGCCCCAGCCTCTGCCTGAGGGAGGGTGAGCTGCCTAGGCATGCAGTGATGTGCATTAGATGAACCTCAACAGCCTCAGGGACAGACAGGTGACAACTTGACCTCAGCTGGGATGGCAGTGTGGCATCACACTGCTCCTCCGGGGAGTACATTTCACCTCTGCAGTGTTTCTGTCCCGAGGGTACCAGAATCAATGCTGCTCATCCACCTTTGTTGCTGTCCTGCCAGAGCACCTGCTTAACTCTTTATGGATATTGAACCAGGCTTTTTATAGAGAGGGATGACTGAACAACACCAATAAAGTGGCTCAAGACAGGTATAACAGGTAGATTATCTAAGCCCTGCTAATAATTTTCTTGTGTATTTAGGACCCCTGTTCCTCTTCAGGGTTCTACTTTCTCCCATGTTGTCTACAGGAACAAGGAAATGAGCTCTGACCCATCACTTTTTATGCATAGCAGCCTCTTGGCACAGGTGCTGCCAGCTGCTTGAGATCTTTTAGGACACTCGTCCACTCAGCTCTTTGTCTAAATGTTTTCTTAATGTTTCTCTTCTGGCCCAAATGGCTGCAAGTGCTGACAGAGCAGTAGTAAATGATTAAGTACCAGGCAGATATAAGGAAAGATCACATCATACTGTTTTTTACTTGTCCTCTTCCAAAATTTGTGTAAGTCAGCGGACAAGAGAGAGCCAGGGTCATTTGCTGCCTCCTGGTTTGAAAGTGCTGTACTGATTTTGTTTCTGACAGTCCAGTTCATGTTGTGCATCTGCAGCTTGTACTCTCTCCTGAATTTAGTCGTCCCATTCTCTCTTTCTGCTCCCTCAGTTCTCTTGTGAAAATGCCTGAGGTCTCTGCTCTGAAGAAGAAAATAAAAGTGGTTTGGTTTTTTTTTTTCCTATGGTCATGCTTGCAGAGTGGGGGTCCTGCTGCTGGCAGTCAGAGCTCTCTGATACCCAGGAGCAGAACTGGTGTGGAGAGGCCTGGAGAGAGCCTGTTTTCTGGACTGGGCTTTGTTTTACACTGTTCATAAACATGAACTGTGTGTTTTTGAAAGCCTCCTGGCTGGTGAAGGAAGTGGGTTGTGAAGGAGTCTGCCAGTGGAGGAGACCAAGTCCTTGTCACACAGGTGTGACTGGGCAGGCATGGGGCAAACACACCTGAGGGACTGAGCCAGCTTCTCCTCCCCAGGAATAGAGCTGCTCTTGTGGTCGTGCATGGCGGTGATCTTGTAAGGGATGCTGTGCTGGGTTATTGCTGCCCTGCACTGGCAGGGTGCAGGCTCAGAGCCCCGAATGATGCTCCGATGATCCCTGGGCACCTGCAGTGTGCTGCAGCTGTGAGCGCCCTGCAAGGGACTCGCAGGGGTGGCTCGCTGGAGGGGGCTGGGTGACCTCATTCTGTCTGCAGCCTGCAGCTGTGGGATGGCCTCTCCGCAGCAGTGACGGCAGCCTGAGCACTCCAGGAAAGTGGGCAGGAGAAATCAGTTAGAGCAACGCTATAGGTTAGAGCTCGTTCTCTATGGAGCCCGTCAGTTCCTTGCTGGCATCCAGGAGGGCTGACAAGCAGGGATGGAAATGAGGTAGAGACCAGAACCCCAGGAGAGGAGGAAAAGCACAGGTTTCTCTGGAGGGGTTACTGTGGAGCAGTTTCCTTCTCCAGGATGCCTATATGAAGTCTCCCATCTGTCTCTCTTGGGTCTTACCATCTAGTGCAGCTTTGGATGCTGGGTGGGAGATGGCACATGGCTGAATCCAAGAGTGGGAAGCAACTGAAATAACTTTTGTGAAATGCCAGCATCGTGCTTGAGGAGGAGGAAAGGAGGGCTGGGATGTGCCTGTGGTGGAGGGGAACAGTCACATAATCTCAGCTGTGTTGAAAAAGGGTGAAGGAGATGACCTGATAACTGAAGAGTGGGTTATTGAGGAGGAGGAAGCTCTAGCAGGAAGAAGGATGCAGCAATTGAGGGAAGATGAGTGCAACTGCACGGAGAGATGAGTACTTCCCAGAGCAGTGATAGAAGTTAATAGGTGTCACTGTACAAATATTTTGAAAGCTGTATCATATACATACGTGTCATCACACAGAGAGAATGTCACTACTTTATTTGGCTTCTCATGTGCTTTGCTTTCCTTTGCTCTTGAGATGACAAACTCTTCCAGATGCTCTCTGGCTGCTTCTATGGAGAGTGCAGGGCCAAACTTGGAATGTGAATTAGCTTTTCCTCTACTTCCCCACAGTCAGAGACATGATCTCACCTGTGTTTTTTGTGAAAGACTGTTCCTGGTCTCTTGGGAGCAGCTGCCATCATTATTCACAGTCATGAGTGCAGTGTGTAATACCTGTCTAGCCTAGCAGCTGGAGGCTGGTGCCCTGCTCCTGTTAAGGGGAAATTAAATAACCTTGTGTTGATTTGTCCCCATCAGTAGTGAAGGTGAGAGATTGACTCTGTAGCAAAAGAAGGAAGTATGCTGTATGCTTTCTGGCCAGAGAGCTCAAAAATGTAGGAACAGGAATGGAAGGATGACTATAAAAATAGGGAGCAGATCTGTGTCTTATTCATTTCCTTTTCCAGCGCCACAGTATAAAGGTGCACATTTCTGGTAGAAAATCAGACCATGTGCCCAGTTGTCATGAGGTTATTTGTCCTTCTCCCCATTCTTCCAGGTGTTCCAGTACCCCAAGGCCACTCTTTCGAGAGAAAAGGTCTTACCCATGCACCAAACCAGTGCTGATGGGGTAGAAGACATGTCCATGCTGGGAGATCTGCATGAAGCTGCCATCCTGCTCAACCTTCACCAGCGCTACCAGCAGGGTAACATCTATGTACGTGCTCATCCCTTTTGGCCTAATGGTTTTTGTTTAGCTTCAGGGCTGCCACTTTGCATGTGAAGTACTGATGATATCCTTGTCTCTTGAGGATAGGAATTGGAGGAGGTTTTCTGCCTTGCCAGCTCCATCATCCCTGTGAGATCCTAGCCCTACCAGAGTGGCCTATTTGCCTCTATGGAAGAACTCCAAAACATGAATGTTCACCTCTAAGCTTTGTGGTAACTGTGCAGCTCTGTATCCTCCATGAACATCCATGTTTGATGAGCTGTCATTCACATTCCCCAGGCTCCCCATTATGGCTGTTCCATGGTTTATAAGGCCAAGCAGACTGGAAAGTGCCGTGTATGCAGGTTGTTGCTGAGTATCACTCCTGATCCAGACAGACGAAGCTACTGCCTAACAAAACTAGGAATGCAAACCTGTTGCCTAACTCTTCTGCTTTTACATGCAGTTGTGCCTTTTTTTTTTTTTTTTTTTTTTTANTTTTTTGATTGCTCTGCTCTCCTTGCACAGATGAATCCTCATAGCATCTCCTGATTTCCCTCTCAGGACAGAGACAAGTGTTAGGAAAGGGACTTTTGAGGAAAAGCACACCTGGGACAAGACATCCCTGAACTGCTGGGATGGCAGTGCTCTGCTGAAACTTGGAGAGGACAAGGAAGATAGATTACAAAGACTGCCTTACCTTGCTTTGCTCTTACCTTTCTTGTCCATGCTATGTGCACACAGAGTTTTTCAGAATGTGACAGGAAAAATGGAAATCTCTGTCTGTGTTGCATAGCAACCGTTATCAAGGCAACCAAACCATATGCACCTGTATTCCAGTAAATTATCAGTAAAGTGACCCTGTTTCTAAACCACCTCCTGCACTGGATGCAGAGGAGACTGTAAATTTTTTTTTTTTTTTGCTGTAGATCCCCTTGTCTGTTGTCTATCAACACAGCCTTGTGACCCTGTGACGGTACCCACGTGCACACACTATTTTGATGGCCCATATCCTTGCTGCTCTTCTTGTCCTGTGTTTGACACATGCTGTGTGTCTGTGCAGCTTTTGACCCATTTGGGCATATTTCTCCTGTTTCTTCTTCCTCACACCTTAAAGTGCGATGCAGGATTCTCTTCCTTTTCAGTCTGTGCCTTGTACCAGAAATGCCACAACACCAGCACTGTGACAGTATCATAGCAGCCATATCTCCTTAAGCCTTTCCTCTAGCTCTCATGTGTCATTCCTTCTCTTATTCAGCATTAGTTCTGTGCCTTCTCCATCCGTGCATAAAGGTGTTAAAGTTTAACACCTTTACACCTCGTTTTTTGCCTTTCCATAGTGCATGAATGTCAGATTAACACCTCGGGTCTGAAATTTTGGGATATCTATGAAGGGACCTGGCCTCTGTAACATGCTCAGCACCGGGAAGAACCCCTCAGTGTAGGATTATTAGCCCCACCATGAGCTCCCAGAGGGAGATTCTTTCTGATCAGGGAATGTAGGTAGCAGTATATCTAGACTGGTGTGGCACCCATAATTAATTTACTACAGCAATACTGACAAGCTCAACAGTACCTTTTCTTTTCCAGATAAATACTATTCAAGCCCTACCCAACTGTTGAAGGAAATTATGTGAGCACAGCAACAGCCTGCAACTTCCCTTTTCATTCTTGCAATTCCTGTATTCCTTAATAAAAGTAGACCCAACATAATGTGAGTGATGTAGAAAGGAGCCAGGGGCTGTACTGCCACATTTTGTGCTGTCCTGAGCCTAACCATCCAAGTAGGATCTATTGTCCTGAGAAGTAGACTTGCCACATATGGCTTGTCTTGCTCTAGAGAGTTCTTTGGGGACAATTACTTTGCTGATAGAGTAGCTGGTATGTACATGGTTTTACTGCTATTAAAAAATATGGATAGAAATTGTCTATATGGGAATGCATGTGATGGTGAGGAGACTGCAGCTGGGTGGTGGAAAAGTTTCCTAGAAACACCTTTGAAAGAGATGGCTGTACTGGAAGAAGTTCTGGAAGGAACTTTCCAGAAGTTCTCTGGAAAGGAGCTCTGTTCCTAGTGAAAGGTGAAACTAAAATGGAAAATGCAAACTGAAACATCTGAGAAGAAAAGATGCTGTGAAGGTCTCGGAGAAGAGTTAGAATGGACATTTCTGTCTCACAGTCTCTGGACAATGCCTGTTCCTCAGCTGCCTGTACAATGCTTTTTCCCCAATTAATGTTTTCTCACTCAGTGCTTTCCTCCTTCTCTCCACCTCTCTGGCCAAAGATCATCTGCTTGCTTATTGCTTTCATTACCAATGAATTCTATTTCTGCCCGCAAAGGTCCCTCTTAGAGGGTCCTCAGGACTTGATCCATGCTAGCCTGTTTATACTGATAATGCAATTTAGCCTAGGTGATTTTTTTTCCCCTGATGATCTCTGACTGCCGCTTTAATAAATGAGTTTTAAATATTTTGGTGACTACAGCATCTTATCAGTCCAGCTTCTGGCTTCAAAGCTTGACATTGCTATAGCCCCAGATTTCATTTGGTCTGATGAGTCTTCCTTGTCACCAAGTGTTTAATTTACAGCTTCTCCAGTAGATACATTCGAATGCCTTTATATCTGTTGGATGACTTGTAGTTAGTTCATGGTTTGGAAATAATGCTAGATGTTGTCCCTGATCACAAAGCTTGGCACCTCCTGCAGCAATCTAAGTGTTTACTGTGTCGTGTCTGCTGAGAATGGGTATTCCTTGGGTAGAGCAGTCCAAGATGTCCCTGTGAGGGAGGCCACCGCACAGGATTTAAGCAGCAGGATTTAAGCTGGATGTCGCCCATATTACAAAGCCATCATTAGGAGAGAGGTGGCACCATTGCTCTGAACTGCAGCTCTGAGAATAACTGGATTTGAGCTGGTTGGCTGAACCGAAAAAGTCATGCCCCAAAAAGCAAAATTAATTTCCTTCTGACTTCACAAAATAATACATTTGAAATTCAATATTGTGCTCTGGGTATTTTAGTTTAAATCTTGCTATCTCTTTTTTCGAACTGTGAGATTTTCAAAATAAATATTTTCAAAAGAAAATGTTTAGAAAATATAGAAATGTTTTAACTTGAAATCCAGAGCTTCATCTTCAGCTGTCAAATTTGATTTGGTTTACCAAATTATTTAAGCTGCACCAAACAGCATTTTTTCAGCAGAAGAAAAATTATATGCTTTAGCGGTTCTTTGCACATGTGTGTAGTGTGTGTGTTTGTGTGTTCCAACTCTTTATTCAGGAAGTTCTTGAACCCTGCCAAGCCCCCTCTGCTTAGGACTTTGGATAGGGGCATTGAAGGTATCTCCTGACACTCCTTCAGTCCTGGCTCTGCTATTCAGCTTCAAGCACAGTGCAAAGTAGCTGGGTATGAAGATGGCTTCATGTTTTTAAATTGTGTAAGCTTAATTTAACAAAGACAACAGGGTAAGAATGTCATATTGTAAAGCAGCAAAATTCAGAGTGCCCCATCCATACCCAGCTGTACAGCTCCTTCTCTGGGGTTTGACATTCTTTGCCAAACTGTGGAGCTCTCTGCTGAAGCCCAACATCCTTATTTAGGCTTTGTCCTTCACCATGACTTATTTCAGGGTCTGGGTTTGTTGCGATTTTTTTTTTCCAGGAGCTTCATTTCCTTTCTGTGTTTTGTTTTTTCCCTGTAGACAAACATTGGTTCCATCTTGGCATCAGTAAATCCCTACAAACCCATCCCTGGTCTGTACAGTGTGGATGCCATAGAGCTGTACAGACAGCACCGGCTGGGTGAGCTGCCTCCCCATATCTTCGCCACCGCTAACGAGTGCTACTGCTGCTTGTGGAAGCGTCATGACAGCCAGTGTGTTCTGATAAGGTTAGAAATGGAGAACCGGCTACCCCGTGGCTGCATCACACGCCTTGCTCCCGCTGTTCCATTTGCACTGACATCTGCCTAAATACCCGCACCATTCTCCCTGCCTCTGCCTGATCCCTGCTTGTCACAGCGGAGGTGTCACATGTTTATTCCTAGAGTTCACTTCTGTGCCATGGGTAGGATGGTCATCAGCTCTGTCTGTCCTGGATTTGTGAATGAAACCTACATTTTTTCTTAACAGTGGAGAAAGTGGAGCTGGAAAGACTGAGAGCACCAAGTTGCTTCTGAAATTCCTGTCAGCCATGAGCCAGACCTCCCTCGGGGCCCCTGTGTCTGAGAAGAGCACTCACGTGGAAGAAGCCATCCTGGAAAGCAGGTACAGTCACCCTCATGGGCACCTGGAGTGCTGGGGGGACCCTGTCTTTGGGGGGGCCCTGCCTTTGGGGGGGCCCTGCCTTTGGGGGGCCCTGCTTTTGGGGGCCCCTGCCTTCTGGGCAGCCAGGCCACGGATGGAGCCAGACCTGGGTAGAGAGGATCACAGAGCTGGCTGGTGTCACATGAGGGAAATGCAAAGGTTGTGGTCCTGCCGGGATGCCTCACCCTGGCTGCTCTCCCAGCTGGCTGTGGATGGATTAGGCTTCTTTCCAGCAGCAATGTGGGGTGTGCGTGGCAGCTGGAGAATTAATGCTCTAGCTCTCGATTGTAGCTGTCCTCACAGTGAGTCTCTGTCATACTCTGACTCCCGGTTTCCTCCATTAGCCCCTGCTCTCCTCCAGCCTCCCTGTGTTTCAGGCTGCTATGTCTTGCCCTCAGGAGTCCTGTGGGCCACCTGGCAGCTCTCCTGCTGTCCTGGCAAGTGATTTCATGGAGAAGCATCCGTGGGAGCTGGCACCAGGGAACAACCCCCACCCACCTAAACCCTGACGAGGCATCACACAGGCAGGGAAATGCATGGCGCCTGAATCAAATGTGTTTGAGAGAGAAACTGGCAGCAATGAGGGCATGGAGACACACTCCAGGGAAGATACTTCATGCCAGAAGAGGTCCTGACACCCCTGAGGGACCATAACCCGTGCCAGGACAGGGACACCCCTGAGGGACTGTGGCCCACAGGTGACCTACGCTGGAACAGGGAGATGAAGGGAAAAAGTATCTGGAAAACCTGAAGAAGCAAAGTGTGGCTGAGGAAAACCAGTAAGAGGCAAAGAGCAGCAGAGAAAATGAGGAAGCAAAGAATGACATAGAGAAGCAGTCCTGAGTGTGACCCCAGGCTCCTGTGCTGCCTTGTTGGGGGAGTTTTGAGGGAGTGTAACCTGAGGTAAAAAAGAAAGCTGAGGCTAAGAAATGGAGGACAATAGGTGTTTGACTTTAGGTAAGCCTGGGGAAGAGGCAGGAAAGATACATCTGTTTTATTGTTTGTGTCCTTGTTTTCCTTAATACCTGAATTATATTTAACAAATTACATTAAAATTTCCCAGCACAAAACTCTCCTGCCTGTGACTGAAGGATCTTCCTGGGGGTCCTGCAGTTTGGTACCGTCAAGGCTGAGGCTGCAGACTGGTCCCAGATGGAGCCTATGATAGTTTCAGAAACCTCCAGAGGAGGCAGCTGTGAGAGCATTGCTGGTTTTAGGTCCTTATAAGCAGAGCAGCCTTGAGCAGAAGGGCTGCTGCCCTTGGACCTGGTGTTCCAGAGACTGTTGTTGGATGATTTATCCTTTGCAGGTGTGCAGATCTTAGCAGGCACCGAGGCAAATTGGAAAAAGCTCTGAAGAGCGGTACAGTCATGACTCGAGATCTGCAAAATCTGCTTTAAGGCAAGCGGCTTAGAAGGCTCAAGCACTCTTAGCAGTTAAGTGATAACTTGACAGTGATCCAGAGAGCTTATGATGGTGGGTAGGTGATGCCTGAGTCTGTAAGATGCCACAGCTGTGAGCTGGAGTGAAGTAAGAGATCAAAACCTGTTCTGTGTACATCTCTAGTGCTCCATGAACTATTGCAATATGAGTGCAAGAGAATCTGATTTGTCACCTTTTCTCTGAAGACAAGAAGCTGAAGGCCTGGCCCAGACCCAGAAGCTGCTGCCACTCCTCTGGACCCTACCTCATGTGTTTGGAGTTCAGCTGCACTTGCTCTGACGGTGGCACTCCTTGGGTTCACTTCTGGTGGATTTTCATCCTTGCAGCCCAGCGCATACCAAGGAACAATGCTGGATTCTTTCTCAGTTTCAGACAGCATTGCAAATGAAGTTTTCATCAGCTTTATATCATTTGCTTGCATTGGAACATTGGTGCTTGGTGTATTTCTCATAAATCAGGCTCTGAAAACTCCTTTGGCACTGTTGATTTTGTCTCTTTTCCTTCTTGAAAATATCCATCAGTTCATTAAAAATTCTGCTAACTTTCATCTTCTTTTCTTGCTTGCTTCACTCTGAAGCTCCCTTCTCCATGTTGAGTTCCACTGCTGACAGCATAGCCACCTTTCCTGCTATTCACACCCCTCAGGTCTTCAAATCTTTTTGTCTTCAACTGTGCATCTGAATCCTGAAGCTGCATATGGTGCAGTGTTTCTAAACTCCAGACTTCACATTCTGCTGCCCTGCTGAAACCGGTTCCCATTATTTTGAATGCTGGAGTGCACCCTGCCCACATCCAGCGAGCAGCCAGCATCACCTTCCTGATGTGCTGCTCTGCCTCGCAGTTCAGTGCTGCCTCAGGTGCCACGCTGTGACGTGCTGCTGGCACGGGCCATTTGCTCAGCCCGGACCCCTGTCCCTGTTCCTGGCTGGACCAGCTCGCCCCACCCTCTGCCTTGCAACTGCTGCCAGCCTCAGACACCCTCCTGCTTATTTCCCCACCGTGGCTGAAAGACTGTGCACTCGTGTGTGAGCCCATTGCCAAACTAAACTGTAAAGATATTTCCCTGTGCTTTTCTTATATCATTTAACATGATTTAGGGCCACAAAGATTGTCTAGCTGGCTCCTGCACTCTCACTGCATCTGTGGTGCTCATATAAATAACCCTGTCCTCCGTTTTTCTGGCTGTCCCCATTAATTTTGTTGATTCATGGCAGTGGTGTGCTCAGTGGGATATTTCTGTGCAATGTCCTTATTTACATACTTGTTTTAGAGGCATGGGCCTTGGAGTTCAGATTCTCCAGGGCAAGGAACTTTCCTGATCTGTGCACTGATTTCTCTGACCGGCATTTCTGTGGTTGTAGTGTATTATAATAGAGGAAATTTCATTTCTATCCTTGTTACTTGAAAACAATTGTTTCAAGAGATGTTAGGAACATACTGCCTGGATTTTTCTGAAGGTTGTGGAGTGTTTCCTTAACCACAGCTCTCCCTTAGCTACCACTCACAGGGCCTGAAGCTTTCTGCAAGCTCCAGGGTGTCTGTAGTTGTGGTTATTTTTTATGCTGTATTTACTAACTTGTGAATAATCCCATATCTGCCCTAGTCTCCAGTGGGGCAGATATGGGATTATAGACAATAGATCCAATAGATCTGTGAAGATGTTTAAAAGCCAATATTTCTCAGGGTAATAACAGCAGTAGTTTTTGTTTAAAACTATGTATGTTTTAAAATTAGACATGACAACATACAGGCTGTTCTTGTAGCATCTCTGTGATTCCTTGCTTGTCAGCCCTTCAAATTATTTTAGAATTGGCTTAATTGCAGAAACGAATATTTTAATCCTGGATTCTGTGTGTCAATTTGAGTGGTTTAGGCTTTTCCCTTGTGCTGTTCTGTGAAGCAAGTACCAAGCTTTTCAACTTTATTTTCCCTGAAGATGGGAAGGAGACCAGCAGACAAAATTCTTCAATTTATGGCCGGTCTGATGTTTGGTGATAGATTTTTTTGCAACTTTTTATTTTCCTGAAGTGGTTGATGTTGCTCTCTTAGAATGTAATTTTCAAATCTATAGTGTGCGTATAGTCCCTTACTTGGAAACCATGTAGCTTATATCAGCCTAAGCAAGATTTAGGTAACAAGGGCTTGTGTGTTCCAGTATCAAATTTAAGTACCAAACAAATTGTTTTATTACTGTTTATTAGTTTGAAGATGTTTGCCTGTAATTTTAAGAGATGGTTTATACTGGTCTTCTCTTTCAAAGGCAGAAGGAAAAAAGGTAGAATGAATGTAGAAGTATGTGGTTTAAAGCTACAGAGTGTTTGCCCTATCTGTTTGATACTTCTGAAAATCCTTGAAAAAACACAGTTGCATTCATGGGATGTGCTGTGTTGAGGACACAGCCTGGCTGGGTCTTGCCACCTTTTATTTCCTGAAGCCACACTGGTAGGGAATGCCCTTGACAGTGTGAGCACCAGCTGCCCATACAGATTGGGGACTGATGTAATTAACTGCAATCCCAAAGGTTTAAAATTTATCTAGCAGCATGCTAAATTGCTCTTGCCATCCTTCCTTTCCCTTGAGCTCTTCCTGCTTGTCCAGGCTGGTGCCGTAACAAATAAATCTCTCGTGGCAGAACACAGTGTGCAAATGTCAAAAGGCTGGGCACACACTTTGTTTTAATGGTATCACATCACTAATCAGATCTTCATTGCCTTGTTTTTACAGCCCCATTCTGGAGGCCTTTGGAAATGCCAAGACAGTTTATAACAACAACTCCAGCCGCTTTGGCAAATTCATCCAGCTGCACTTCTCTCAACATGGACACATCCAGGGAGGCCGAGTAACTGATTGTATCCTTTTCTTCAGTGGATCAGAAATGGATGGAGTGAGCAGAGATGAGGAGGAGCTCAGTGAGGGTCAGGAAATCCCTCATCAAAGTTTTTCAAAGTCAATTTACAACTGTGGGCAAATTTGCAACTTAAAGAGGGAAGAAGTGTTTGTTTTGTGGCTCTGCAGCACCTAACTCTGGAAACCTTTTCTCTTAGTACTGCCTTAGGTAGGGACACAGTTTGACTTTTCACTTTGTTAATCTCAACACTTGATACTTAAAACCCTGGAATTTGCTGCCTCAAAAGATCCACCAGGTTGATTGCATCCTGTTTGCTCCACATAAAATTGTTGCCTTATCTTAGCTTTGCCAATGAATTTGTGATTGAGAAAAATGAGACCAAACTAAGAATCAATATATTCTGCACAAGATTTGGGTGCAGAAGAGAATTATGAGCCCCTCTTTTGGGCTGCCATGTTCAGTGGACCTTGGAACCCTAGTCATAGAATCACAGAATATCTCAAGTTGGGAAGGACCCATGAGGATCATTAAGTCCCTGCTCCTCTCGAGACTGCCTAAAATGAAATCATATGACTTATGAACATTGTCCAGATGCTCCTTGTACTCTGATGAGGTTGGTGACATGACCACTTCTGTGGGGAGTCTGTTCCAGTAACAACAAGGACAGTGAAGGCTGCATATAGTCAAACTGTGTTGTGCCATGATGACTTCCTTCCCTGTATGCCAGGTACCCCTCTCCCAGAGGCTTTGACATATCTTTTGTCTCCATAAGGCAGGTAAAGCTGCCCTGGCTACATTTCTTGATGTGTGTTCAAAGCTGCTGCTGGCTGCAAACCACACCAATTGCCACTGGAGTAGCAGCCAGATGAATTTACTGCTGTTGTAAATGACAGGCTTGTATTGTTTAGCCTCTGCTCTTTGTGCTGTCGGTAGATTTAAGATAGCGGTCTCTTGCAGCAGCAATGAGAACTGATGCAAGACTTGCTGTGTGCAATGCAGACTTTCAGATTAGAGTGGCCTCTAATCTTTCTAGGTGTCCCTAATGTGGCTCATCCTTTGTTAGGCTACCTATGCTCTATCTGGCCCTGCCCTTTCAAATATCTCTTTGGCACATCATACCTCCTTGGACAGTGAATAGAGAGGATGATCTGAGGTGATGTTTAGAACCACTCTTTACCTACTTTCCAAAGAGTCAGTTATTTCATGATTTGTTGCTTGTTACAGGGTTCATCCCAATGTGTCTAGAAGATTTTTTGCCTATCATCAAGAAATCTGTGCTCCTGTCACTTGGATGTTTTTTTCCTTAACATGCTGTTCAGATTTACTGGAAAAGGTAGGTATCACCTCTACTGAGTGCTGGTGAGCCCTCTCCTCATAGGAGGTGTGGCAGTGCCAGATCACCTCCTGGATGAGGCTGTCTCCATCGCAACGTGTAGACATCAGCTCCTTAGGTGTTACTACTGCAACTGTCCCAGCTGAGGAAGAAGCAGAGGAGCAATGTTTGTTCTGTATCTATTACAGCCTGTTCTCTCATCTTTGATAAACTCTGTGCATTACAGAGAGACTCCAAGAAAAAACTGTTTACCGAGGAGAAAGGGAGAGAGAAGTACCTAGAAATTCAGCTCCACAGAGAGGAATATGGGGTGCCACTCCAAATGCAGGCATCTCTGCTTGGATGTAGTTTACTTTGGAATCAGGAATTCACTGAAGAGCAGGGCCAGAACTGGCACAGTTCAGTTTGTCCATGTGTATGCTCAGTTGCACAGCCACAAAGATCTTGATGTAGAATTTATTTAGACAAAACCATCATTAAATGGCAAGAAGTCCCTCTTGTGCATTGGCCCTGGAGATTTGCCTGTATCCTGGTCCTCTCTTTGCCTCTGCAACCACAAGTCTGATCTCTTTCTACTGGCTGCTCTTGTATTCTTTGTTTCAGAACAGGGTGGTACATCAGAACCCCGGAGAGCGGAATTACCACATCTTTTATGCTCTACTAGCTGGTGTAAGCGGGGAGCAGAAAGGTAATTTCATTTTCTGGGCTATGTCTCTTGTCCTGTTTCCAGTCCAACATGTGAAGCAGGTGTAAGCCAGTTAGAGCATGGATATTTCAGGTGCTTGATACATGGCTTCTTCCTGAAGGCCATATGGTGATTTAGTGGGAAACAGAAAGGAGAGTTGAGAGAAGGAGACTGAGGATGACAGAAATGCCTTATGAGAAAAGACATTTCAGGCATTCTGTGCTGAAGGAAAAAGTCTGCAAAGTGATGAGGTGATGAAACTGGCTAGCAGCAGAGGAAGGGTAAAGAGCCTTGATTCAGTTGCTGGTGGGAGCTGTTCAAGGAGTTCAAAGGTTGGACTGATAGATATACTTTTAGAACAAACCTTCAGTATAGGTAGTAGTAGAGAGAAGAATTACAAAGACTAGCGATGCGGTGGAAGAACTAGAGCCAAAACATGCCTTGTATCTGAACAAAGGGTTTATAGCTCTGTACTTGGGGAAAGGAGAGGTGGGTCTGGAAAAGGGCACACAGAGAAAGTGGCAGCTGCAGCCTGTGGATGAATCCTTTTTGTAGCGCAGCATCCCCCTAACAAAATTTGTGTGTATGTCCCAGGCACTGCTGAGCACTGATGGTGTTTCTGGAGAGGTCAGATAGGCAGGCAGGAACATGTTACAGTTGTACTCTGGTTTTGAGGGCCTGGGGAATTTCTTTATGCTTTTGTTCTCTGTGTGTTAGGATAAACAGATGGAAGATTTGGGCCTGACAGAGTAGAAGGGGGTAGGATTTCGGTTTTAGGGGGTACATGCAGGAATGGCTACCTAGGTCAATTCAGAGATCAATCTAAAGCAAAGGAAAATAGTGGGGACCATGATTCTTAGCAATTGCTTAGGGAAAATGTACAAAACAGATTATTTTCTTCAGCAGATCTCTGCTATTCTCCCCCATCTACCTCTCCAAGCTGGTGTCCCAGGCTGCTTCACTTCCCTATCTGTAATGTGGTTTT
Source organism: Melanocharis versteri (assembly GCA_013397845.1). Taxonomy (NCBI): domain Eukaryota; kingdom Metazoa; phylum Chordata; class Aves; order Passeriformes; family Melanocharitidae; genus Melanocharis; species Melanocharis versteri. The sequence goes on along the minus strand of VZTG01000864.1, from coordinate 1,435,792 downwards.
GGCTCTTGATCATCCTTGTTTCCTTTCTCCATTGATCTTTTAGTTCTTCTATGTTCTTTTCAAAATGGGGGATCAAATCTGCAGATGGTGTTTAAGATGTGGTTGCACAGCAGATATACAGAGACCTAATTCTGGTTTTACATTTAGTTTTGTGAACTATGTTCAGTTTTTGACTGGTGCTCAGCACTGAATGTCTTCAGAAATCTGACTGTGACTCTGAACTCTGTGTCCAGTGATGATATCTAATTTAGAGGTCCTTACCATATGCATATAGTTAAGACTATTTTTCTGTACGCTTTTTGAGCTGGAATTTATTATTTTTTCTTGAGTCAATTCAGTATTGAAATATTCTTCTGAGAATCTGCAGCTTGGGATTTGACTGTTCTAAATAATTTTATGTACCATCTGCAAGCTTTGTTACCCTCCTCTTCCATGAACTAAAAGACTGGTTGCTAAATAAATTGTTGTCTCTCCCCTGCCTCTTTTTCTTCTGTTGCAGAGAGCCTCTCCCTCTGTGAGCCAGAGACTTATCGCTACTTGAACCAGTCTGGCTGTGTGACTGATGAGAACCTGAATGATGTAGAGATGTTCAGTAAGGTCATGGTGAGTCCAGTCCTAACTCCTCCTGAACTTTTGGGCACTCTCTCATGGACTAAACATGCTGCATGGTCTAGATCTCACAGGCAGAATTGATTTGCCCTAAGCCAAAATTTGGTGTTCAACAAGTCCAAAACTCAGCTAAAACAAGGCTCAAAAGTGGTTTTAGTGTACAGAAATGGGGGAATTTGGAAAACAGTCAGTATGAATAATAGTTTAGAATGATGGAAGAATTTGAGGGAGCAGAACCCCACCCCATAATGGTTCGTGGGAGCCTCCTAGATAGCCTGATTCAGGAAACCTCACACTGGCCATTGTAAGGAGAACAATTTGGTCTGAAGATACTGTTCTCCAGAAATATTCCAGTAAAGTTATATCACCTGTGCAAATACCTATTCTGAAATACCACAGAGATTCAATAGACACCTGTAACTTTATCAGAGGTTAAGGGGTTAGCAGGATGAATGTGCAAATTCATGTTTTATTTGATAAATGCTTGTTGGCCTGAGGGCTTTGATAATGTAGGGGAAACCAGATAGGCAAGACGAGTAGAGGCAGCTTAGGATTTCAGTAGCTCCTGCTTAGGTGTGATTTAAGAGAAGGAAACACCTGTACAGCAGAAGTTTCAATGGCAATATGGCATTTATTCTTCAGCTGAGGAGATGCTGGAGGAAAGAAGGGAACTAGGACCCCGGAGTGCCCCACTGACAGGGCGAATGCATGAAAACTGGGTCCTACCTCCCAAAGTCAATTTATGCCCCAAGCACCCTGGCTCACATGCAGGCACTAGGAGGGAATGTGCCATACTTCCTTATTATCTGATAATCTCTTTCCAACCATCTAGCAGTTAATGCTGAAAGCCTAGTTTTAAATCTTGCTGCATAATCTACTATAATAAGAATGAATTAAGGGGGTTATGTGGATCAGAGTAAATTAAGTATCTTAATTTAATCCATCATTCAGGGAAGAAAATGAGGGAGAATGTGGAAGCCATCCAGTAACATCTGTAACCTGTGCTGCCAGTATTCAGGGTAGGATTTCCTCACACAGGCACAAACGTTCTTCCCGTGACAGAGCATCAATGGTGGCAGCAAAGTCCAACTTGAGAATGGGGCAAATGCCCACCTGCCTTAGGTGGCAACAGAGTAAATGTAGGAGAGAATGGGAGACAGTAAAGATCATTGACAAATGAGAGAGGTTCTGTCCCATCCCGTTTCATTTGGATTCACGGTGACTATAATTCCGAGTTTTACATCTTACACACGCTGGACCTGAGTGTGGTGGTTGCATTGTACTTGGCTGCACATACAGCTAACAGTAGCTGTGTGGTTTTGCATAGACTGCCATGAAGGTGGTGGACTTCAGCACTGAAGAAATCAGAGACATCTTCAAACTTCTTTCTGGCACACTTCATTTGGGAAACGTTGAATTCATGACAGCTGGTGGGGCCCAGGTTACAACAAAAGCAGGTAAGTAGGACCCTAGCAACTTGGTGGACCATGCAAAGCCCCATAAGGCCCCCAATAAAGCCCTTTCCCTTTTCCTTTCTCCCTCTGTTATGCTGGTCTGTCATGCCTTCACCAGCAGGTTCCCTGTAGTTTAACCCTACAAAAGCATTGCCACAGGATGCACGGCTCCAGGGTACCAGTGGGATTTAGTTGGTCTGTGGCCCTGTGATCCATTCGTGCTCCTGGATATTCTCAGACTGAGTCCACAGCCTCACCGTTTCTCTTTTGCTTTGAAAGAGATGGAAGAAATAGGATCAGGAAGGAGTTTGGGATAAAAGTGATGTGTTAGAGACTTTCCCCCATCTTCATTTGAAGCAGTTGCTAATGTGCACTCTTGTTACAGTTATCCAATCTGAGCTGGTCTGCAAAGTGAGTCCCTAAACAGACAGAAGCAATAAATATGTATTGCAAGTGCTTCAAGTCTTAAGTTAATTGCCTCTCTTCTTAACATCCGAGTTTAACAATCCCATGCTCAGACTGCAGTATTGTGCTTTTACAAGAACATATCTTCTCATGCAGTGTTTTGCTGGTGCTGAGTTTTACACAGGGTTTTGCCCTTCCTGTTGTCAGCAGAAAGGCTGACTTCCATGAGTATCTGACTATGCTCCATAATGGGTATGTGAGCCTCAGACTGGGTATGTAAGCTTACAGCTTTGGGTATGCCCAAGGGAATTAAGTAAGGGAGAGTGTGTTTTGTGCTGGGTTTACTCACCTGCCTTGCAGGATTTCCTCACCGAGCTGCAAAAAATCCCTATGAGTGATGGGGATCCATGCAGGAGAAAAAAGTGTGTCTTCCTTTGTTATTAGTGCTGAATGTTGCCAGTGACCTCCTGGGCTTAGACGCCTTCCAGCTTTCTGAAGTACTGACACAGAGGTCCATGATTCTGCGTGGGGAAGAGATCAGCTCCCCTCTCACTGTGGAGCAGGTGAGTGTCCTAGTGTATGCTTCCACTTCTGCCACTTCTGCATTTCCAGGCCCTGAGTCTTCCTCCTGTGTCACCCATTCCAGCCTAGGGCCTCCTGTTTCCTCGGGTATTTTGCCCTTATTGGTAGCTCAGGTCCCAGTGTTGACTCTGCTTTTCAGGCCTTACACGGGAGTTCACCTGCAAAGCCAATGCACAATACTGGTGTTAAGTCACCTTCACTCACCAGGATCTGGTCATGCTTGTGTCATGCAGAAGGTGCATCAGATGCTTTGTGGTAATTGCATGTGTGGGTGCTTTAACCTTGCAGAACTCCCAGGTTACGCTGCATTTACTGGAAAGTAAAAGCTGGCACGCAGTTACTACAAAACATCCATCAGGTGTTAGGCTGTTACCCCACAGCAGCTTCTTTCTGGATCCATACAACCACAAAGGAGGACTGAGTAAACTGACATGTAGCTCTTGTGGTGTTGCTGATCACTTGAGGGCACTCTTGGTGTTTTAGGTCCATCCACAGATAACTGTAGAAAATCCTCTGTCATTAATAAAATGCAAAACACTGGAAGACAAGGAGTAATATTACTAGGATGGAAGAGGCATCGTATTATAGCAAAATGAACATCTGTAATGGAAATCATGTGCTGGCACAGACTGCAGAGGATTATCAATCCAACGCCTACATTGGCAGAGAAGCCAGAGTTACTAGACTCTCTCTGACGGATGTCTGTCTAACTTTCCTTCAGATTTCCCATGGAAGGAATTTCACAGCATCTTTAAGTATCCTGCTTTAGCTGCAGTGGAGTCTGGAGTTGAAAAGATTTTCCTCATATTTAGATTACCTTTGACATCCCAGCTGTCCACCTTACAACCTTTGGCTTCTGTGAAGTTTTTCATGTGGTGTTCTCTTTTCTAAGCTAAACAATCCAGTTCCTTCAGTGCTTCCTTGTAAGTAATTTTCTAAATCTCTTTGTCTTCTGTCTCTGTTTTCCCACATCTTTTAAGAAGTGGAGTGCCCCTAACTGGGCACTGTATTCAAGCTGAAGTCTCAACAGTGCTCATTATGGTAGAGTAGTTGCTCTTTTCTTGCTGTGAACACACATGGTAATATGTCACAAACTAAGCTTTGCCGTTAAGAAATGGTCTCTTTTTTTGCAGAGTCCGTGACATTTCTTTGCAGTGAAATTGTGTGAAAATTATTTTTCAGCCTGTAGTCTGTGGTAGATATCCTCAGTATCCAATAGCACAGTTTTTCTTCTCAGCTGTCTGTCCTAAATAAGCTGCATCTTTCTCTAGCAGTGTGTAAGGTTGGATAACAGATAATACCAGAGGCACTTCATGCTGCCCACAGCAATGGTATGCAGTTGTAGGATTTACAGAGTCTCCCTGAACAGAGCTTTCCTTGATGGTAGAGCTATTCCTGACATGCGTGTGTATTGGACCCCACACTTACTGCTTGCAGCCCAATGAAGTACCAAAGCCACAAGAAAATTGTGGTAGCAAGTGGATGCTGCCATTTAGCTGTCCTCACTAGGTGAGCCTGTTGCACTCAACACTGGGCCTGCAAAGACTGTTCCTGCCCAAGCCCTGAGTGCTGTACCCACCTCTTCCCACTTGTTGTGGGCATGGAGTTGCTGGGGATTTCTCATTATGTAATGAGCTCATTACCCATCTGAGCTTTGACATTTCAGTGGGCTGAAGGGATGAACTGGCCTAAAGGCAGGCAAAGCTGGCAGGATGAAAGGCGCCTTTGAGAATCTCATTTGAGCCATGTTGTGGGGAAAGTGGCTTTGCTTACAGCTGGATGGGGAGGTCCTGTTCCTGGAAAATGTGTCCAACTTACTGTGTAGCCAGATACACTACAGAGACATGGCCTTGAGGGCATTCTTAGTCTCAACCAATAAGACAGATCATCTGATGGAGAGAAGAAATATCCAGAAAAGACGTGTGTGCCCATGCTTTGAAATGTTCTCTTCTGTGGAGAAGAGAGGTTATTCTGTGTCAACTTCGAGCTCCTGAAGAGTCATAGGTACCTAGGAGGAGAAAGGAGGAGAAAACCAGTGTGGTTGGGTGAAAAGGAGGCTGGGCCTCAGAAGTTTGTGAGAGGCTGGAAGGGATCAGAAACAGCTGGCCTGTGCTATTAGCAAAGAGCTCATGTTATTTAGGGTTGTAAAACTGAAGAGGGTGAGGGTGCATTTAGAAAATCTGTCATTGCTGGTCTGGCCTACTGAAGGAATTGCCCTGCTGGTGTCACAGGCGAGACAGCGGAAACAACCTGTAATCTACTTACTGCGGTTTATTTATTAAATGACAAGATTACAGCTTTCACCTGACTTGATAATTTCATGTACTGGCTCGCTCACCCCTCAGCATTACATTCTCTAGATGTCAACTTCTTTTCTCAGCTGGGAGTTTGCAGCTTGTCCAGGAGGGTTGGGCAAAAACTTGTCTGAGTTTATATTGTGCGGTTGCAGTTATCAGTCTCAGGTACTACTAGCCAAGGTCCTTGGGCATGCCCTGACATTTATCTCCATGTGTCCTATCTCCAGGATCTTTCCCTACTTCCAGCATCTTTCTTCCAGTCATGATCTTTGCCATCTTCTCTCCTGGCCCCTTTTTCTACCCTCTGAGATCATGTCTTCTTGTTAGGGACCCTTATTTTTGGCCTTCTCTTCTTTCCAGAACCCTAAACTCTGGTTTCCCATTCTATAGTGTATGTGCAGAAGGACAGCACACGATCACACTCTTAATTTGTTGTTCTGTCTCATGTCTCTTTATTGGAGGATTTGAGGTGTGCCACTTTTGTTTGTCCAGGTGTTATCAAAATATGCAACCAGCCCATTCCTTGTGTAGCTATGAGGTAGCAGGCTTTTGCTTGAGATATCAAAAGTTTGATTTTGGATGTTCATCCACACGCTTACATACACCCAATTATCTACTGCCTGTTAGTGATCACAATTTAAGTTATTTTTTCCACCTATGACACTTGGTTATGATCACTGCATGGGATGTTGGGTCAACTGCAGGAAAGTTTCAACCCATGAACTTCTGGGGCATGTGTCCTGGCTGTTGGCCAGCCTAACTGGATTCTAGTAGGATAATGCTGTTGCAGGAACATTTTGGAAAGGGAATTTTTGAGGGTAACTTGGTGACAGAATATTCTATTAAATCCTGCCCTACCAGTTTTTTGAAAACTGAGCAGACACCCATTTGACAAGTCTACTAGGAGTACTGAACCGAGATACCTTGCCTGTCACTGCAAATGTTGGCTCAGGTGACACAAATTACTGCTGTGGGCTTTGTTGTGAGGTATTTGGCCACCTTCCCTGCCCCAGCACTCGTTCCAAAAAATGTCACTGGTTTTGTTGCTTCCTTCACCCTCTCAAGTTCAGTTACCCAAAAATTATGGCTTGTCTGTGTGTGGCCTGGCTATTTGAAAATTTGTTACATATAAATACTGCCAGTACAGAGGCTGATAAACTTGAAGAGGAATGGAGGAACCTGAAGTCCCGTAGAGGTTCGTGTGGCCCTTATGCCTTCTGTTCTCTTTGTGACTAATTTTTTCTCTCTGTATTTACAGGCAGCTGACTCCAGGGACTCCCTCTCTATGGCACTCTATTCCCAGTGTTTTTCATGGCTCATTAGCAAGATTAATACAAAGATCAAAGGCAAGGAAAACTTTAAGTCTGTGGGCATCCTGGATATCTTTGGCTTCGAGAACTTTCAGGTCAGGATTTTGTTTTTTGTGGGGTGGGTTGGTTTTGGAGATGTTGATGCATATTGGAAGAAACTTTGGTGGGTTTGCATCCTGGTAAGGATAGCATAGGGCATTCTAGAATGTCTACATTGCCACTTTCCCCTGAAAGCAGAAAGATATATTTAACTGCCCATTTCTGCCAGCCATATTCATATAGGCTGATGTTCAAGGTCTGATTTGTGACACAGACCCTAAGCAGATCTGCTGTGATAGATAATATTGAATTTTTGATTTGGACGCGAACCAAATATCCAAATCCTACATGTACATTGTTTGTTTACATCTGTTTTGCATTGTGTGGAGAATCCTGCATGTAGTGCTTCTAACTACAGCTGATGTGGGATGTATGTTGAACAGTCATATAGTGAGTGCTCACGTATTTCACAGAAGAGAAAGCCCGGTGACCTAACAGTTAGGGAATTTATTTCTTTCTTCCAAGAAGAGAAACATAATTGTCTTTAGCATGCTTTACTATGATTTAGGTTTACTGAATTATCCTTGCATGGGCTACAAAAGCTGTTCTCCTAGTGGACCTCTCCACACTGCCCTCCTCGTGTCCATCTGACACCACTATGTTCTCTGGCTTTACTCCAGGCCTGGCACCTTCCCTGTTGCTGGTATAGATTCCTTTAGAGCTCAGAAACAAGAATGTAAAATTTTATAATTGTTTCCTCTTGCAGGTGAATCGTTTTGAGCAGTTTAACATCAACTACGCAAATGAGAAACTCCAGGAATATTTCAACAAACACATCTTCTCCTTGGAGCAGCTGGAGTACAACAGGTGACAAACAGTGGGAGTGGGGCCCACTGCTTTCATGGGTAGTAGAAGGGAGGACATCATTCCTCCTGTGCTGGTCAGTCCCTGCCACTGAAGCAGGAGAGACAGCTGGGCCTTAGTACAACCCTGGCCATAGATGTGTCTCGTTAAGCATTGTCCACGTGCTTTGCCAGCATAAGTCTCTTGTCTCCAGGAAAAAGCGTTCTCCATTGTAGTATTTAGAAACTCCAGATTTCCTTCTGTCTCTCAGCTGAATGGAAAGTTCCTGGGCTTTAACCCATTAGAGTACATGGTCACTGGGTGTATTACTGACTTTGGTAATGATTTACCTATGGCAGTGGTGGTGTAATGCAGATGGAATCTTGGTGTGCAAAAGCTAAATTCCCTAAAGATAGAAAATTAGAGTTATCTGACAGCTCTTTGTGTCCTAGACATTCTTATACTGTGAAAAGGGCTCTTTTCCTCAGCAAGGTTTACATCAGGCAGTTTCCTGAGCTTGGGGCCTTCTGCACAGCTTTTCCTCTTCTGTGGGCTTCATACTGGATTGTATTTTGTGAAGTACCTGTGATGTTCTAGAGTATTTCTGCTTCTAGAGAAGGCTGCTGGACAAATACTTCAGTTGTTGCTTCGAAACAGAAGCTTTTATGTTTGTGAATGAAGGAATTGAATAGGGTCAGTGAGGGCAAATGAGAGCAGCCTTGTAAAGGGAGACAGTTGAATAGGCAATTCATTAAATTCTAAAGATTACAAAATTGCAAGGCTATTTATGCGCTCACTTCTCAGGCCAGTTCCACCATTGCAGGAATCTTGTATTAAGAATGGTACCCTCATGACAAATTATTCTTTCCTGATGGTTGCATAGAAGTTTTAAGTTCTGTCTCTGACCTTTGGAAGGAATGAGAGGATTTTTTTATTGACTACCTACCAAATTATTCTAGGGCAATGTAGTTAAAGCTCATCTTTCACTGTATAAGCTCTGCTTCCTCAGGTTTAGTAAGCATCTTTATGTATCCATCTTGATGCTTTGAACCTTAAAGTATGAAGCCTGGGCTGAAGCGTTCAGAGGCAACAGCTCCACTATCTTCAAAATGTTAGTTTCCACCTGAAAGGTGTCAGTAAGTAGCTTCACACGTAGCCTCTAGTCTTCCTTGTATTCTTAAGAGTTATTCTAGGCTTCTCTGAATTCTGAAAACAGACATATCCTGTATTATGGGAGTATAAAAAGATGGTAAGGGGGAAAAACACATTCAGCAGATATACAGCATGTCATGGGTGATTTTCAAAGCACATTATTGCACTACTGTACCTACATCAGCTCCTGTTCTGAAAGATGCAGGGCCACCCTGTAGGCTCCCTGCATGTCAGGCCAAAGCTTATCTGTGTCATCCTCTTCAAAACTCTCCCTGAAAACTCTCCTGTTTGTTCTCCTGTTGGACCTGTGGACTGTGGTTCAGTCTTCTGGCAGATGTGCTTCAGGCCTGCTTTCCAGATTGGTGGGTCAGCAGTTGACTCTTGAAGCTGTGTGGCAAACTGTCCATCATCACTACTGTGTGGGCTGATGCTCAGTCTTAAAGCACAGTCTTAAAATTTGTGTGAAATTTGCTAAATTACTGTAAGAGAAGCATCAGTATAAATCACTGGTATGGATAAGAAATCTCTTATTTCCTTTACTTATTTACTTTAAGAAGTCTCTTATTTCCATCTCCTTGTGTTAGCAGTGCATTGTGTCCCCTATTTTTTTCACTCAGCAAAGCCTAACTCCTGCAAATCATCTTGAGTCCTGGGACAGCTGCCATGCTCAGTTACTTCTGCTCTCCTACACCCCGGGACATTGGATCTTGCATTTCACAACTTTGTTCTGTTTGTTCTTGACTATCAGGGAAGGGATAAACTGGGAAGCCATTGACTGGATGGATAATGCAGAGTGCCTGGACCTTATTGAGAAGGTAAGCAGTTACCTGTGACAGTTTCTAGGGACCGGTGGGGACTGCTGATTGTCTTGAGATCTTCCCTGGCATTCCCTGGTTTTAAAAGCAGATAGTTGCTTAGATCCTCTTCCCATAGTGACCTGGCAAAAGTATGAGCTGTTCTACCCATAGTCCCGGCGCAAGAAAGCAGATTTTGGCTTATTGTTGAGAGTAAGCTTAGGAAGGGTGTCATAGTTTTAAACAGGGATTAACATTTAAGTAAAACCTTAATGTGAATTTTTTATAAATAATCTCCACTTATGTTCTGCTTACTGAATGCATTAACTGTCCAGAATTCTGCTTTCAGTTTGAGCTTTGCTGGGTATAACTCAAGGGTTATTGCTCAATGGTCTGTTCAGATCTCCAGTTCTTGGCTTGGTGCTGTGTAGTTAAAGCTTTTGCTGACTGTAAAAGCCTGTCTCTTGTTTGGCTGTAGAAACTAGGTCTACTGGCTTTGGTGAATGAAGAGAGTCGATTCCCCAAAGGCACAGACAACACCCTTCTGGAAAAACTTCACAGCCAGCATATGGTAAGTAAGAAAATAACCTGGCAGGCAAATGATCAGTATGTTAGCCCCATCAGCATTTCAAAACCTAAAGTGAAGGTTTTGTTGATGTAAAATATGTGCTTTGTGCAGGAAATTTAAAATGCCTTAGGCCCGAACCTGCGAGTGTTTAATAAGGCTGCACTGAACAACAGTAATAAGTAAAGCAACCTGAGAATGGTCTCTTGTGCACATAGAGAAGAGGGAGTGTGCATTCCACAGGCTGTGGGCAGAGGAGGTTTGAATTTGCAGCATGGGATGGAGTCAGGTCCTGCTGGTCTGCAACGGGACACGAGGCAGCACCCCAGGCACAGGATGTGGCTGCACAGCGTGTGTGGGTTTCTCCTGCCAGCTGACTCACACAGTCTGTTCCAGAGCATGTCAAATCTGTCTCCTGGGGCTGGGGACGGCTTTTGCCTCATGACTTTTAATGAAAGCTCTCTTATTGTTCCTAATTAATTAAATTCTTTCATCCTCTTTCTTGTGTTCTGGACACAGTAGTGGAATGGCTTTTTCGTGCAGGTCAGAAAGCTACCCTGGGGACACAGAAACCCCACTGAGATCACTGTAGCAATCCCTTACCATGTCTCTGGTACAGCCAACACTTTGTTCTAAATAGTAAATAGACTGAAAACAAAGCAAATTAAAGCCTGTAGCATGGACTTATGGAATAATTAACTACTTCAGTAAGAACATTGTCAGCAAATATGTTTTCTAATCTTCTGATTCAGACTTCATCCAAGCCTGAAAACGTAAAAATCTGTATCCTTTATCTGAATTTTTTTAATCGGCATAGATGCAGATATTCTCATTTTTCATATTTTCATTCTAACTCTGCTAGTAATACTCATTACTTCAAATTAGAAGCAATAGCAATGACTTTTGGTTGCCTACTTACAGCTTTGAGGAAATATTTACTTTCTTTAGGCTTAAACCAAGGCCTTCAATTTAGTCCGCTGTGGCTTTGCCTTGTCTTATAGGTCAAGAAATGTGAGAATGCCTGATTTACCTTATTTTTTTTAACTTGTTGTTGGTATTTCTTATTATAGAACTAATGAATATTTTTAACGTATCACTCATTATGAATTTTCCTTCTTAACTGTCCCAAAATCTTCAGTTTGTCTCCAAATGGAGACATTTCAAAGCTCCTCTTTCTTTCTGCTGTTTGTTTCTGAATATGTCTACATATTTTTTTCTCTATTCTTTTCTGAGATAAATAATCAGACCAGAATGCAGTTCCCTTGGTAAGAAGGTACCTGTGGTTTCTTGTACAGCAGCATGAGACTGCCAGTATTATTTTGCATTCCTTTATGCCCCACTACATTTTGGTTGCTATTTTTGGTGATTTCTGTGCATTGAGTAGCCTTTTCATTAAGCTGTTCATAGTGTCACCTCTGTCTGCTTTGAGGCAATAGCAGTTAACGTGGAACCCTAGGGAGCTTGCAAGAGATGGAAGAGGCTGAGTTACAAGTGCAGGGAGGAACAGTGGAGAGTGCTCGAGGATTTGCATTTGCTGAAGGCAAAAGCATTTTTTATACCAGTTAAAGTCTCTAGTGCTGGCTGGAAGAGCATTGGAAGACATCCAGCCAGCATTGCTGGGAAGCCTGAAGAGAACAAGCCCTCTTCTCTGTATTTTCTGTGGAATGCTGTAGTCTTAAGGAGGAAAAGCATAAAGCTGGGATTTAAGAGACTATGACCTCTGATACAAATGGAGAGAGGAGCAATAGGGAAGATAAGAGAAGGAACCGAAAGTGTTGTAAGCATGGGTGAAATATAAGGGCTTGGTAGAGAGGGAGAGGAGAACAGGATGCCAATCCACTTGAGAGATCCATTAGCAGTCATGTTTAGAGTGGAAGACAGGGAAGTTTGTGGCTGGAAAAAGATGACTGTATGGGGGGAAGGGAAGTACAACGAAATGGGGTCAATGTGAAAAGAAAAAAAATCTGTGAAAAAATTTTCAGTAGCACTAACAAATTATCTGCATCAGAAGCTGTCCACCTGCTAAATACTGCTAAAAGATCTTGAAGATGACAGAGCTGAATTACAAACAGCATTGTGCATCATGTCACTTAAAATTTTCTTAATACTTTTGCCTGAGAAGGTGGGGAATGATATTAATTTTTAGAAAGCATTGTAGGAAACTATAGGCCTATAGTTCTTATTTCACAATTGGGTAAATTCACAGAATGTAAATGGTGAGTTACCTCAATGAAGGGAGCCCTGTAAGACACTGTCTCCTACAAGCACTGAGGTTTTCAGCTGACTCACAGGGCAAGGCTGGACTGAGAGGGGCCTCATGAGACTGATTGTGTTGTAAAGTGAAAATGAAAATGGAAAACAGTAGATTATAATAGTATGTATGAATAACAGTAGATAAATGTAAAATGCTGTGCCTGAAGGAAAACAGTCCCAGTTTCACTTCTGAAATGATGGCCTCTGAACTAACTGCTGCTCTTCAGGAGTGAGACCCAGACAGAGGCTGTATTGGAGTTCCATGGAAATATCAGCACAGGGCTCAGCAGTAACAAAAATCCCCAAATGAAGTAGTAAAGGTCCTAGGAAACTAACAGAGTAAAAGTAGAAAACATTGTTATGGCATTGAATAGTCTGTAGATCACCTGCACTTTGAACCATGTACACCAGTGGGCCCCTCCACTCAAGAAGGGCTTCTGTCAGAACTGGTACACAGCAGGTCTGGGACAGCTTCAGTGCTATGGAAAACTATGTTGAAGGGACCTGCAGTGTGGAGAGAAGATGATTTCAGGGGGTGTGATGGGTTTAAAAGTCACACATGGCCTGTAGAAGATAAATGGCACTAATGGAAGCCAGGCTTAAATCCAAGCAGCTCTGGTTCCCTGTGTACTTGGTTGAGAGCTCCCTGTGAAAGGACACTGCGGACGCAAGAAGTCTGCATGGGTTCACCTGTGGAATGAGCAAGTATTTCAAAGAGAAATCCATTTGGGGTTACTAGGTAGGCAGGCCTCATAGAAATAATTAGAGTTTGAGGGAGTATTAGGATGAAAGTATGATTTACTTGCTTTGCTTGTACTCTAGTAGCCTACATAGCCAGCACTAGAGGCAGAACACTCAACTGCATAGATCATTGGTCTAGAGCAGCATGGCTACTCTTAAACAGTTAAAAGGGTTTTCACAGAACAGAGAAAGGAGGGGGGAAATGAGAGAGAAAAAACGAGAAAGGAAAACTGAATATTGAATATAGGGGAAGAGAGGTGCAAAGAAAGATAAAATATAGAGGAAGACAGGAAATTGGTATGTTATTTCCTTTGATGAAGAAAAGGTGTGTAGGTGTTATGCAAAGCTGCCATCTTCCCTGCATCCTGATCCTGTGTCCTGCACCAAATGGTTTGTGTGGAGCTCAGTCTCCTCAGGTGTCAGACACACAAGAGTTAACATTTCATCCATGGCATGCCTCCGCAGCCTTGATTCTGCAAGCCCTTGCTCACATGAGGAATGCCTTGAAGGGCTGGATATTTCCATCTTAAATTTGAGTAACATATTTGTAATGTAGCTGCAGATAGCTGCAGCAGATGTGGTCGGGCTCTGCAAGAGCAAAGGTCCTTGCCCATCCCAGCCTTGTCATAGTCATGGCAGAGTTCCTGACTGACTCTATTTATTATACCAGCATTATAAGATGACTTCTTCTGCTTTCATTTCAGAGCAACCCCTACTATGTGAAGCCTCGGGTGACAGACCATCAGTTTGGCATAAGACATTATGCAGGGGAGGTACGAGTTCATGACATGTTTGTGAGATGCTTGGTATATTCTGGACTTGAGGCCCTCAATTCTAGATTCCAAAAACCAAGAATGTCTCTGAGCTGTGTGTTTCCACACAGTTAATGTCCCATACCAGAACATGAGTGTGATGGGCTTAAAATAGCACGTCACTCTCCAGTACTATATTCTCCAACTTTTGTTGGAGATGTTTGAGTTTCTCAGGTAACTTTTTGTTTGGGGGATAAACTCCTCTTTTTTTCTGTTATTTATGTTGTCTTTTGTTGGACATTCACGAACAAACAAAACTCAAAGGAAAAGTCACAATTTGACTTTTGAAGAGGAGGAGAAAAGGCTAAATACCTATTGCAAAAAGGAAAAGGTTCCCGAACCCTCAAGGTTAAATGTTGCTCTTTGTTGTGGAGAGATACGAAGCAGATGAAGGTGTGTCAAGGGAGGACACCTGCACATTAAAGAAGGGCTAATCTCCTCTCAGAATAATACCTGCTGAGCACTTGTGCTTGGGAAGCTGGGGCAACTGGGTGGCCATTCTCTTCCCTCTCCTGAAGTGAATGGAGTACCTCCCACCTTGCAGAGGATTTCCCCACGCACCCTCTCTTGCCAGGCAAATCTCTGCAGCTGTTGCACTTGGCTCTTGTTTTTGAGGTTTTTTTTGTGTTTTTTAATTGTTGGTTAAAAGCCACTTTCTTGCCAGTAACTGCAGAACTCTGTAGCTCTTTGACCCCAGAAATTCAGATCTTGGCACATGCCTGCAGTGTTACTGTGTAGCTCTGCTGGAGGCCTTGTACATTGGCATGTAAATGTAGAAGGACTTAATGATCTGTATGGCACTGCTCTAGTGGCTCTGTTTGTGTTGCAGGTGCTGTATGATGTGAGAGGGTTTCTGGAGAAGAACAGAGACACCTTTCGTGATGACATTTTAAACATGCTGAAAGACAGCAGGTATGCTTGATAGGAGGCCACAAGCCACATCTGTTTGGCTGAACTAAGCCACCTTCATGTAATAAACCAGACCAAGGAAAGCAGTTGCTTTTGCCAGAGCATCAGACATCATTCTTAATCATTCTTCTCTTTGTGCTGAAGCGTCCTGATCGAAGAAAGGAGAGCTGGAGAAGTCAGATTAGGCACAGATTTAATCAGGACTCATGTTGTCCCAGTTTTAAAAAGAGCTTTAACAGTATGACATAGGTCCTTCCAGGCAATTTGGTTTTTTTCCCTTTCCCCCTTTTCCTTTTCCTTCTTCCTTTTCCTTCTTCCTCTTACGTCCCTATACCAACAATGGCAAAGTTTTCCCTGAATGAGTCAATGCTCTTTGCCATGCTGTCAAATGCCAGCCTTTGTACAGAGGCCGCTTGTTTTCCAGCCTGCTTGTTAGTGGAAATCATCTGTCCTTATCCTGAGCCAGACTGAGCTGTTGCTGTGGGACTGGGCATGGCCCCTAATGTTGTATCCCAGAGCTGCAACGTGACCTTAGAGAAATGAGCTAATTTTGATCTTGAGCAAGATCAGGAAAACAGAAGTGGGGCCTAGTAGGAGGGAGGCATTTAATAGCATGGAGGATCCTACAGGTCTTTGAGTAGCAACTCTACCATGTGCCTCTTACCCCAGTGCATGTATTGCCTTTGGGCTGCAGCCTGAGACTGTTTCAGAACCGCATCTTCTCTGAAGCTGCTGCAGAGTGTGCACTGAGAAGCTTTGAAACAACCTGAGGGAGCTGAGACTATGAGCTGCTCACAGTTGTCTTACTTGGACAGTGGCATCTGGGGAACATTCTACGTGAGGCTTGAGGCCAGAATTGCAGTTGTTATTGTCCAGCATAATAGAAGGACTCAGGCTTTTTCAACATGCCAGAAGGGAAGCTGAGCCAGAAGCAGCCATAACAATAAACTGGCACAAGCAGCACTGAGGAACTTTGAACAACTTCATAAGAACCAGCACCAGTGTCTCAGAAATGGCAAAATGGTGGAAGATTCCTCAGAACTGACCTACACGGAGGGTAGCTCTAGAACTCCTCTGGCCACAGAAGAGCTGGCCTTCCAATTTTGTGAGCATGTCATGGGGGCTAATCACGAGAGCTAGTTTGGGAGGCATGACAGCAGCAGTCCAGCTGGTGTACCTTCAAGGTAGTTTTGCCTGGGGGCATATGCTTGCTCAAGGGAGGTGTCCTAGCCAGTGCAGAATGGAGATTTTCCTTTGTGTAATATCCTGCTTGAGAGTGTGAGATGGGGCTTCTGCCTTTGCAGCTGAGTGTGGCATACAGGGCAGCCTGTAAGATCTGGGCAGCCACATGGGAAGTATTAATTTCCTCACTGAAGTGCCCAGCTGAACTGCTTCCTGCAGCCACTCTGGCACAGGAGGTATAAAAATGAGATGTTTCACAATGGGACAGGGCAGTAGCTGACAATGAGAGCCGTCTTTTCACAGGTGGTAGGTGTCTTGCATCTTCTTTAATTCTTTTCTTCTCCCTTAGGCTGGACTTCATCTATGACCTTTTTGAAAGAGTCTGTAGTCGTTGCAGTGAAGAGACACTGAAGATGGGCACCCAGAGGCGCAGACCGACTGTCAGTTCCCAGTTCAGGGTATGATGTTTTCCAAGAGAGCAGCAGGCTTCTGGGGAGGAGCAGATGGGTAAAGCAAGGCCTGCAGCCAAGAGGAGTCATTCATCCTTGTTTTGTGTCCAGCACTGAAAATGTGCAGGAATGTTGCAGTGCTAAAAAAAGACAGTGCCACTGCCCCAAGGATTTCTGTCTGGTATAAAATGTGAGATGATAAGACTGAGCAGGGTGGCAGAGGAAAAGAGTACTTTGCAAAGTGTATGAAGTTCCTGAGGTTCTTTGATCTTTCATATTGGTTTGGTGTTCCAGCTAAGTGCATGTGTCCTTTTAGGTCACATTTTTACAGGTATAGTGACAATTCCAATAAAACCTTATTAGGAGGACCTTGCAAGTATGAATCTCACCCACTTAGATTGTCTGCAAACCTTCATTTCACTGTTTTGTTTTCCTGTATTTAAAGTCTGAGAGACTTGTAAAATTAACTCACAAAAGCTATACAGCTCCAAGAACAAGGCTGGCCATGTAAACAGTCTTAAGAGCAAACTGTGTGGGTATGTTTTGGACAGGAAGGAATCTCTTGGATTATTGAAATTGTGGTAGGCAGAGTCAAAGGACACTAGGAATGGGGAGGGCTGCATGAAGGTCTTACTGCATCAAATGTAGCCCCTTTCCCTTCTGTAGTGACTGATCCTTTGGGTCTCTCTTTTTGGTCTTTAGGATTCTCTCCATTCTCTGATGGCCACGCTTAGTACTTCCAACCCATTTTTCATCCGCTGCATCAAACCAAATACAGAAAAGGTAAGTCTGTCTCCCAGCCATATGTGTGCATGTGACACAGGCCTGCACGAGCATGCCCTTGCACAAATGCCTAGCAGGTGCCTCTAACTGAGGGTAAGAGCAGTTCCTCCCCACCTTCCCTTTTTCAGTCTAGTTATTTTACAGCTGAGAAAAAACACACCCTCCTCCTGGTAATCAGATGGAAAGACTGCATGCTGAATATGAAATTATATAGCCATTCCCACGTCTTTCAGTGCTTATGAAACCTGAAGGATTAACCAGGCTTGTGCAGAGCCCAGAGCTGTGGTAGAAGAAGTAATCACTCCTGTTTATAGTGCCTGTAGAGAAATTTGTTCTGGAATGAAGGGCTTGTGCAGTAGGCAATGTCTCCTGCAGATCCCTGGCTCTGAGGCAGAGGAGGTGGACACATCGTGAGCAAGTCACCGTGTAGGGACAGGCTGGCTCTCCCTTGTATTGTGAGCTGTGGCGGGAGGACATGCTGCTAACTAGATTGGGTGGGGAGCTCTGAACTGATCCTTTTCTTTGTATGTTTTGAAACCATGAATGATATGGCAGAGGACAGGCTGCTTAGGGGATTTATGCCAGAAAAGAATTCTGTAGTTTGTCTCCAGTTTAACTGAAAAGAGAGACTGCAAAGAGAACTGAGTCAGGGTTCTGCACTCTGTATGTGTTAAGACATTGTATCTTTGCTGTCCCACCATAGTCCAGTGGTGAGGGTAGCCTGCAAACTGCTTTTTTTTTCTTCCAGAATCAGCCCAACTCCCTTTTGTCCCTTATTCTGCACTATGCAGTGTTGTGAGGTTGCTTTCCCCTTGACCCAAACTTCCCCCTTTTTACCTGGCATGCCCAAATATGCAGGGTTGGCTTTCTACAGTGAAACAGATATACAGCCTGTGACTGTCTCGCTTATTTGGTTTTGACTCTGGATCATTATTTAGGCACCGAACCTCTTTAACCCAGATGTGGTGCTAAATCAGCTCCGGTACTCAGGGATGCTGGAGACAGTGAAAGTTCGAAGAGCAGGTTTCCCCATACGGCGCCTTTTCCAGGACTTTCTCAGCAGGTAATTGCTGTCATTGTATCATATGCTGGAACAGCCCCAAAGCATAGAATTCTATATAACTGTTCCCTCTTTAACTGCTTCTTCTGGTATGGCTCATCTGTGGGATGTTTTTCTAACCATGGCCTTAATGCCCATATCACAGACTGATCTGAGAAGCCTTTTGGAGACTTGCCTTTAGGCAAAAAGTCAGAATGGAAAAATAGCCAGATGGTCTTTGGTCTTTTTTTTTTTGTCTTTTTTTTTTCTTGGTAGCTTTGCCACAGATTTGCTAGTGTGATGCTGTGAAACCCAGCTGGTCATAATATGTAAAAGGAGAATACCATGCTTAAAACCTTTAGGCAGCTGAAGAAAATTCTAATGGACAATATAGTTGATGATTAATATTGGAAAGAGTGATTATGTCTTTTAATGAGCCACATCAAAAGGATTTTTTTGACGTTTAAGGCTAGAAGGGACACTGAACATTGCTTCCTTTGTCTTTTGCAGCATTAAATGCCACCCCTATACTGAACAAAATAACTTGTGTCTGATGAAAGCACATGTTTCAGAAAGACAGTTGTTCTTTACTGAAAAATTCTGTTGAGTTTGTATTCTTTTACTGGGATTGCAACAATAATTGCCAGTGTGGTAGGAACAGATAAAGGTTGGGGGATGGAAATTTCCAAACTGGAAGGCAAACATGAAGAAGGAAGGTCCCAGAGGAAGAAGGACTAATGGGAGGAGGATAATTAGAGTTAAAAGACTGGGGAGAGAGAGGGAGGGGGGCAGTTACTGTCATCTGTAATCTGATGAGATTTTGTTTCGTTTTTAGGTACAAGATGCTTGTGAAGGGGCCAAGCCTCTCAGACAACAGCAAAGCTGTATGTGCAGGTTTTCTTCAGACCTATGACAGCAGCAAGAAAGAATGGCAGTTGGGTAAAACCAAGGTACTTCATCAGTGTGGGGAAGGGTATGGCTTCATTCCAGCTGCAAGGGGATGTGATTGCATCTGGTCACATTGCAAGGCAGTGCAGTCATGATCCTTTAAATACACTGGCCTGCATCACTGACCTGTAGCATCTCAAATATTTCCCATATTATGTACCTAGAGACATAGCAGGTTTTTGGATTTTATCTAAATACCTTCTCATTGACCAAGCGAGATTGATTTTGTTGTGTCTGATCTAATTTAAAGATTCAAGGGGAAGAAGCATGGGTCTAATTTTATGTAATTGTAATGTGTGCCATTAACTCTTGCCTCTTGTGCCAGGTATTTCACTCTGCTTGACTAACTGAAACTCTTGCCTGAGGCAGTGAGCTGAAGCTTGGTATATATCTAAGCTGTGAATAGCTACATCACCAGATGTATGACAGCTTTCTGTTGGGGAAGCTCAGATGATGCTTTTGCAGCTAGCCCAGATGCTAGCATACATTTTCTATGAACAGGTATCCAAGTGCTTCTGCCCACTTGCGTAATTCAGATTTTGCTTCTGTTTTGGTGAACGTTTAACACTTCTCTCTTGCCTGGAATAGTCTGGATTTTCATGCAGAAATAGATGTGAGCATTTTGAGGTATATTGCTATAGAAATCTGGGAGTGTGAAGCTGTCTCTATCACAACTTTCCACATACTCCAGTAAATTCTTCAAAGAACATTCCAAGATGGATGGTGTCCAATGCAGACAGCATTTCTCAATAGTGGGTATGGAGTCCATATCTAGAGCAGATGGTAGTACATCAAAGCAACTTCTTGCATTTTTTTGCCCTTAAGCCTTCAGAAAAGTACTTCAGAATATTTCCACTGCCACAATGAAACCAGAAGAGATTCTAGTGAACACACACACTTAATTTGTCCAGGAGATCAGATAATGACATTTGTTGCTTTGAGCAATTATTTCTCAATAAGTGGATGGACGATCATATTTATTAGAGCAAGATCTCTCTCCTCTTCCGAGAGGACTGGGGGTAGTCCAGTTGATAATCTGGGCTATAAACTCTGTGTAACAGTCAAGGAAACCACTGGCCATTGTTGTGGGAAGGACATGTATTAATCTGGAGTTTGGTTGGTTTTTTCTTTCATGCCTCCACTATGTTCCAGAAGGAAGGTTTTATCACTTAGCTGTATTTCTGCTCTGTGATTAAAGTGTTCCCCATCTTTGATTTTGGAATCTGGAGTCTCCTCACTGATCCCTGCAAACCAGGGACCATTTTGGTCATTCCTGTCCCTGGATAATCCACATTGCTTGGGTGACTGCCAGTCTCCCAGCATTTTAATCTTAAAACCTGTGTGGAGAGTGTGTGTGTTGCAGAGCTATCTGGAAAGCTTTAGAAAGTGATGGTTAGAGCTGGTAAACACAGAGTTTGAACTTTCTTCCTAGCATGACAAGAGATGGAAGATTGCTGCGCTACAGCAAGGGCAGCAGGATGGAGCGCCAAACTCACATGCACATACTCACCTTTTAGAGTACAAAAGGTTATAAGCTACATAGCTGGAGTCCAGGGCCTACAGCAGACTAACAACAAGCAGGAAATCCAGGTGGCTTTGAGCCCTTGGAAGCTATAGGTCCCTTTTCTCTTTGGTCCCCATTGTGCATCATGAAGGACTGAGTCCATCTGTCTGTTTTCACTCACTCCTTGACCTGCACAAATTATTTGGAAAAAAAAAATATGGGTGGTAATTGTGGCAAAGAAAATGTTTGTGTTTTGTTAAAACTCTGGATGTACTCTAATGTATTTATTTTTAATGATTGTGTCCTGTAAACTAAAACTTGACTGAAGAGCTATATGTGGCATATTGGTAAACTGCAATCTCTCTGCTTGGGCACTGGTTGCTGTGAGTCTGAATATTGTAGAAAAAAAGAAATGATTAAGAGAGGCAGTCTTTGTATTCTTTATGCCTGAGAAGGAAAATTCACTGGAGCTGGGAAGCAGTTGAGCCATCTTGTTTGGTTGTAGAAGTTACTTTCTATTGGGCATGGTTTGTATTAGAGATGTGTGTCCTGGTAGAGGGGAGCAGTTCTATTTATTGAAAGAATGGATCACTCCAGGGCTGTCCTGGCATGTTCCACACTTGCTGCCATGCTGAATGGCTGGCCACTGCCTGGCTACTCCAAGGTGCTGTCATTCCAAGGTGTATTACCCTGTCATTTCATTCTTCAGATGAGTTGCTTGTCATTCTTTCCCATGCAAAGCCATTTAATTCCTCCCTTGGAGGTCACTTTGTAACTCATCTTTGTGACAGTGCCTCCAGGAAGCCTGTCCCTAGGAAAGCAGATGCCAAGGTGGGGTCTTGCAGAGCAGTGGTGCTTCCTGGTGGTACCTTCCCTGCTGTCTGTATCCAGCTGTTGTGCCTTGGTTTTGGATGACAGACTGCTTTGTCTGCAGACATGTTTCAGCTGGTGCTAGGAAACATAGGCCTGGAACACTTGGGTTGGTGGAGAAAAGAGCCTTAATTTTTCCAAAGGCTTTCAGGTAAGGGTGAAGCTACCAGCTAAAGGGAACAGAGCATAGGTCATTGTCCTGAAAAGGAAGTCCCCTGCATGGCCTTACTGCCACTTTTGCTACTACAGGTGTGGCTCCGGGTACTCAGGCTGGGATTCCCAGAACTAATCTTGGCTTAGTCAGGAGCAGCTACTGCAAAAGGTGTGACATGCCCATGGGGATGTAACCTAGGAAGAAGTATAAGGAGTGGGTGAAGAGCAAGGCTTATAGAAGGGGGAATACTTCCTGCAGAATGAATGGAAGGATAATTATATCCCTAGCAATTGTTTGAAGGAGGAAGGAAAAGACTTTGTGAATTAGTGTAGGGGATTGTAAAGCTTGGGAAAGGAAATGGAGGAGGAAGGGCAGGATGATCTTTGTGTTTTTCATTAAGAATAGAGCAGCTGCTGTGCTGGCAATTGTCAAATTAATGTTTACAAGAGGTATTAATGTTTATAAGAGGTATTAATGTATGCAATTATCTGGTTTTATCTGGTGGTATGGCAGAGTTGAGGGCTTGGATGCAAACAAGCAGTGTGATGATGAGAGAGATTGTGCTAAGGTGCCCTTGCCTTCACTGGGGATGTGCTGGGATGGAGCAGCAGCTTCCGTGACCCTTTCTTCAGTTTACCTGGGCCTTCTGCCATACTTGCCCATACCCACAACACAGATTTCCTACAGTGGTTTAGTACAGTAACCTTTGCTATTTGAAGGCATTAATTCCACATTTCAACCTGCT
The DNA here is from genome assembly GCA_013397845.1 of Melanocharis versteri. Taxonomy (NCBI): domain Eukaryota; kingdom Metazoa; phylum Chordata; class Aves; order Passeriformes; family Melanocharitidae; genus Melanocharis; species Melanocharis versteri. The sequence continues at coordinate 1,413,353 of VZTG01000864.1, read as the reverse complement.
GGTTTGCAGGGCCTGTTTGAAGGAGGAGGTTGCTGTAAACTGTTTGGCATCCAGGTCACAGTGACCCACTTCCTGCTTTCCCAGCGTTGTCCCCAAGAATCATATGATCCCACTTCTGTACACATGGGTGCCCAAGCAGTTACATTTGTGTCTGCTGATCTCTGTGAAACCTTACCATGTTCACTGTCACACTGATGGTGCATGCAGGCATTGAGGTTGGGTGAAGAACACTGTGGTGATGCACTGTGGTTTAAAACCTGGCCAGTGTCTAGTATGAGCAGAACATGGTAGAAGTAACCTTGTATGTTTTGTTCAATCATTCCTCCCTCAGATGAAAGCCATCTCATGTTTTCAGAAAATGACTATGAATTATGACAAAGAAACAGCCACTTTCCAGTTTATTTCCACAAGGCATTAAAAATACTTTTGGAATTGAAATGCATGTTACTCTTTCTTGTCATCTACAGGAGTCTAAAAAAACTCCAAACCTTCAAAATGGCAACAGTTTATAACTAGATATTGCTATGTTTTTTGAGATTAACCCCTCACTCTCAAGCATATATAGATCCTGTAATCCTATAGGATTAGGGTTGGGTCTCATGGAACTCTGCATGCCCTGAAGATTCCCTCCCACCTCGCCTTTAACTGGCCTGGTTCGGTAAAGACTGTGCTTGCTAGGGAAATACTGATGGCCTGAGCATTTTTACAATTTGATGAAGATAATGGACTGAGACAGTGTTTTGCTGGTTGCATTCTTGAAATGGGTGACTGCTGCTTGGTTCTGGAATGTAATGGAAAGAGCAACTCCTGCCTCAAAGAAATCTTTAAAAGATTGTTCAGTTGACAGAGGGAGTGGATGTACAACTTGTAGGGAAGGATGCCAGCTTCATGGTTGGCAGTACCTTGATAATGAAGCTTCTTTTCAGGCTACCCGTGGTTACTTAGTCATTACAAAACAGCTCATTTCTTAATGGAAACTGCTCCCCAGGAGAAATTCAAGTCCAGAAAAGCCACTGGCTATGGGCACTAACTCAGGGAGAGGTGTCAGTACACAATTGTCATTGCAGGGAGAAGGAAGAGCATTCAGGGATGAGGCCAAAAGCAGTGATGGAGGGGAAGGTATAGAGAGACATAAAGGGGAGATAAGTGGGAAAGAGGAGAGTTTGTGCAGAACACTGGACTAAATGACTGTTCAAATCTCTGGCTTCTCAGCACAACCCCACGGATCCAGTACATTTGTAAGGAGTTTTTACTGATTCATGTGGTTCTGGGTTCTGCAGATTGATAAGTATCACCTCACAGCCTGTGTGCATAGCAGTGCTTTAACAAGTGGGGCTGCACTTCCCTAGTGTAGCCCGTTCTGCTGCTGGCCCTGGCAGGGATTTCTCCAATGCCAGGCAGCAGGTCACACGAGCATGGCCATATGGCACTTGCTGCTGTGACTGCAGCTTGTATGGCCGTATCTTCCCAGCTTATTCTAGTCTGGGTACTGCTAGCAGTGTACCCACAGCACCGTGGAGCTCCATGCAGGCTGTAGTCCACCTCAAAAAGCAGTGCATTTATTTCAGGAATTTGTGCTGAGCCCTGTGCTAATCTAATGCAAGCCAGCTGATTTAACATTGGTTAGATATGTCAGCACAATTCCTGTAAACATGGCCTTATCTTGCTTGTATCTCAGTTCTTTTGTCTTTAACATATCACCTTCATTCTTCACAAGCATTTAGCACCGAGCAGAGGTTGTAAAATACAGGTGGTGAAAGATGCTTGATAATTAAAATACTGGACACCCAAGTGCAACCAGTAATACTTGGAGAGTTCTATCATCAGAGCTCAGTTGCCCGCAGTGCATGCTGCACTGTTGAACCTGTTCAGCACAGAAGCATCTCACCCCAGAGTTTCTGGAGGTCGTGGAGGGCTTCAGCACCGGTGGGCTCAGAGTACGCGCAGCTTTGTGCCTCGACTGGGCTTTTGGCTTTCCCCCTGCCTTCCATTAAGACTGCCGTTAAGGTTACTTCCTGGAGTCTAGAAATCTAGAAGTTCCTCCCTCTCCTTGAAACGCGGAGGAGTTTCTTTGCAAAATATTTAATCACCCAAGTAGGTGCCAGTGCCTGCTGCAGGGAGGTACCGGATCGTGCCGGGAAAGATGTCAGCCGGGAAAGAGTTAATCACAGGCGCAAGCTCGGGCTCTCCTCCTCCCTCCTCTTTCCCTCCTTCCTCTGCTCCCTCCCTCTCTCTTTTAAGTCTTGACCACAGAGTGAGGGCGGCGGGGGTTGGGCGCGGAGTTTGGCTCTCGCCGCAGTGAAACTTTTCCCGGCGCTGCGAGTGCGGGCGCCGCGGGGCAGCGGCGGGGCAGCGCGGGGGGGCGGCAGCGCGGCCGCCCGGGCACCGAGCGCTCTCCGCGCCGCTCGGCCGGGGATGCAACCGCCCGGCTCTCCCGGGGACTGACTTCTTTCCTCTCTTTGTGTTTACTGAAACTCCTCCCCGTGGCGTCAGGTTTTCCTGAAGGAAGCTCTTGAGCAGAAGCTGGAGAAGGATCGGGAAGAGGAGTTGAGGAAAGCAGCTATAGTCATCCGGGCCCACGTCTTGGGCTACATGGCAAGGTCAGTGTTGGGGGCTGCCCCACTATCCCTGCGCTTGCGTGCCTGGGTTGCCCTGACCCCCTGCTTTGCTCTCTAGTCCCCTAGCATCCGTCCCGTCTTCCCCTCCTGTATTCTAAGGGAGAGTGGCAGAATCTGCCCTCCCTGCCAGCATCAGCTCTGCTGAAACCTTCCTGCACCTTTGGCACCTCTTTTTCAGTTATGTGCACGTTTGCACCCTCCCTCAACGCTGCTCAGCAGGCTTCCCGTGGACTTCTGTACCCATTGCTTGCCTCTGATGACACCTTTTCCTTGCCTTCAGGGCTCTCCTGGCTGGGCCCCACCTACGCTTTGGGTCCCCTCCTTTTCCTTGTGCCTGTCAACTCTGTTTTCTGCTCCCCATGCCAATTGCTTCTTCCTCACTTGCAGTTCTGCCTGGGCTCACCCTCTTTCCTCACCCTGCCTGTTTGCCTCGTGATCTCCCTCTACTTTTAATTAACTCTTCAGAATTGGTTTTTGGCCAGCTCTGCAGCAGTAATCTCTTCTTGCCTCTCCCTTTTGCACCTGACCAGAGAAGGTTTGGGAGAACCAACTGCAGACAAACCGCCCCTCCTCTGCCCCTCGAAGTCAGTGCAACAGCTGACTCCTTAATGGCTGTGGTATGCACACTTAATCCCAGTAAGATGCTCTTTCCTGGCTGGTCTTTGCTCCAGACACCTGTCAGTCAGGGTTGTGAGGAGGTGAAATCCCTGGCCAGCAGAGCTGTTTCACCAGGCACTCTTCTTAGAGCTCCAGTTACACCAGGTAGCTCATTTTGCATTGGGAAATGTGTGCAAGGGTTGTACCCTGCCTTACCAGTGTGGAATATCAGCAAAATACACATTTGGTCTCTGGGGCTTTTATTAATTTTTTTATTTCCTTCTAGGAAGACAAATGAGCTCGCTCTATTGTTTGTACATGAGATTGCAAGTTCTTTGTGTCAGGGCCTCTGCTCTCTTTTACTTTGTGTCTAGCGTTTGGAGAGAGGGGTAGGGATTAGCACAGGAAAATTGATTTTCTGGGAAACATCACTGCAGGCATACTGGATTACTGCTTTTCTGAGTTCCTGGTAAGGAAGCTGCTGCCCTGCAGGGCTGTGATGGAGACCGTGTGGCAGCACTGTTCCTCTTGCTTAGAAATCTTGTGGTCCTTCAGCCTCCACGCTTCTGGATTCCTCATCCCACATGTTGCTGTTATGAGTCTCATCCTTAAGGACAAGCTGTGTTTCTGCAGCCAGGGCGTAAATCTTCACAGGCAGCTGGAGGTAACTGGACTTTGCAGGGGAGGAGAGCAGAGAGTGAAGAAGAGCTGGAGAGAGGGTCTGGAACACTTTTTGTGAGGAGTTTCCTGTTGCACTGCAACTGCATTGAAAAAAGTCCAGCAGGCAGGAGGAATTCATCTGGGCAAGTGCTGAATGGTCTGTGCAGAGTTGGGCAGGAATACCAGTGTGTGCTGCCTTAAGCTTGATACCATTTCTGTTAGTTTTGCAAGTGTAAGTGTATTTAAATTCATTTGGTCTCATGCAAAGTAGCCTGGCAGAGGAAGGATTTTACTGGTTTCTCCCCCTTTGTGAACTTGTTCTGTGAGCTTGGAGAACCAGATTTTCTTTGCTCTTATTCCCTGCAGCCTATGCAGCCTAGTATCTCTGATCACTAAAATGTGAGACAAGAAAACCAAGCCCATTGAAATGACCCCATTCTTATGTAGCTGATCTGTGGAGCCCTGAGATGCAGGTAACAGCTTCAGCAGCTAAAAAACACACAGTGCAGGATCCATGTATGAATTTGGCTGTGTCCCTGGTTTCTGCAGGACTGTATTGCTCACGGGAAGAAGACAGTAGCAAATTGCTTCATAACCCTGTGTTCTCTAGTCCTTGGAGGCATAACTGCTAACTGCAGCTCATTGACAGAATAATTAAGTAAATTTCAAATACAGCATTGTAGCCAGCATTGCAGCCTGCCTGCCTTCTCTGATGTGATACATGGTCAGGAGGTCTCCCAACCCCTTTGCTTGGTCTGTAGGTTGAACTTCTTTGGCCAATGCAGAAGGGTGCGTGGAAGATTGAACAAGGGGAATGAAGTTCGCAGCCTGTGAGCAGCAATTCCAGCTGAAGGGCATCTGCAAGTTTGGCTGTGGTCATGAGGAATGAGGGGGCACTTCAGCCTGGCAGATTAGCAGGCAGAGCTGGCCTGTAGCTGGGCAGGGCTTGGCACATGTTGCACTTGAGAGAGTTTCTGGCAGATGCATTTTGTAAAAGTCAGAGTACCCTTTTTGATGCACTTAGTCTGCCTTGGCAGAGAGTGCATGTGCAGCTGTTCACACCCCATGTGCGGAACACAGGACGGACAGAAGGAGTGGGGATGAGGGGACTGCAGCCCAGGAGTAATTAACCTAAAACGTCCTGCTTCTTACCACCTCTTGCCTTTCCTCTTCTTTTCTCTGTGCTTCTTCCCTTTGACTTAATACTTATGGAAAAGAGCATGACCTCTGCACACTGCTGCTATTAGCATCCCTCTCCTGATTTTCTTGACTGAGCTGATGTATCTGATGTGCAGGGGGATGGCAAGCTGTCAGCATGGCTCCCTGTTGCCATTTGAAGGGGATTTCATTGCCAGGACAGGGATTTTAAGGTGTGCCTTTTCCTCAGGGTGTTGCAGAAGGTCTGTGGGAAGTATATGTGAGAATACCATGCTATTTCCAGTGTGCTTTCTAGGACTGTAAGACCTCAAGGATTACTGTAGCCTGCTGGCCCAAGATCCTGTGTAACAGCCCCATAGAATTTCTCTCTGCACATTCTGGTTTGGATTAAAGAAGGTTTTGATATGACTAGTACCAATGGTTGTTTCCCCAGAGCAAGATATTAAGGCATCTAAATACAATAAATTACTTTAAAAAATGTCTGCTTATTTTCAGCCTTAATAGATGTCAGCTTCAGGTTGGTTAAATCTTATGGCCCTTGTTGGAAAAATAGACATGTGGAAACGGTAACTGGAGTCAAGCCTTTCCTTAGCCTTTTCTATTTCTTAAGGTCCTGTGTGAGGCAGTTGCTCTCGTTCTATAAGCCTGGATTTCTGGTTCCAATCCTGCTTCCTCAGAAATCACTTGGGGGTCTAACATTATTCTTGAAATGGAAGTGTTAACACAGAACACAGGATAAAAGCAGTATTCTGTACAACACTATTTCTGCTTACAAGTGTAAGAATCCCAGTAGTATTTTTTTCTGTAGCATTGTGATGGGAGTTTGCCTTTGTGTGATGATCTGGGGCCCAAAAATCCATTTTTGACTTGCTGCTTCCCAACATAGCTCCACAGCAGTTGTGTTTGGCCTTTGATTCTTCAATACAAGACCTTACAATTTGCTGTTTTGGATTGTTTAATGTTTGCTTGAATCTAGCTTACTAATTGATCCAGATGACTGCGTAATAGTAACTCTTGTTATTTGCCCAGTTTCTGTATCATGTACAAACTTCTACCAGGAACTTTTTTCATGTCCTTGATAAAAATAGTCTGTAATCCAGAGGCAAAACCTGACTTTTCTACAACTTTATTAGACTACAGAAATGTTGAATGATGATTCTTGTGTTTTGGGGCCCTATCACGTTCTTAAAGCACTGCAAAGTTGATTTTGATATCATTGACGATCATTGTGGGTCCCTTGCAACTCAAGATATTCTATGATTATTGTTAAAGCAAAACATTGTGCAGTTGAAGTATTTGTTTATGTGAACCTGTTACAGTGTTTGATTCAGCTATCAATATTGTAGTATCAGTGTGTTTTCTCCCAGACAATGTGAAATTATTGTTACCAAATTTAGTTTTGCACTGTTTTTGCCTTTCCTGGAGTAATTTACTTTTGACCAGTTAAGAGATGGAGCAATATTTGTTCTCATGTAGTAAGACCATTTGTATGTTTCAATTATAATAAATCCATAGTGAATGATTACGCTCACTGCACAGTCAATGTGTTTACGTGCAATGCAAGGAGACTTTGGGCCAGAGGACCTTCCCTTTCCATGTGCCAAATATCTGTCCCTCATCATCCGAGAGTCTTCACAAAAGTAGGTGCCCATTGAAACAAACTAGTGGTAGATTTAGGAGGGAGAACAGTGAGGTGAGTATGATTTACAGATAGTGGCAGAAGACAAACAGAAATCACGTCACTTCATGTTTTTCAAAGAGGACTTTTCTGTGGATGTGGTCAGTGTGCAAGGGCATGAGAGATGCAGAGCATGTACGACTTTGTGGTGCATTACGTGTCTGGTTCTGTTTTTAGGAAGAAGTATCAGAAGGTGCTATCCAGTGTTGTTATAATCCAAAAGAACTACCGAGCGTACTTCTGGAAGAAGAGCCTGCTGCGCCTGAAGGCCTCTGCGGTGACCCTGCAGAAGCACTGGCGTGGCCGCCTGGCTCGCAGCCTCTACCAGCACCTGCTGCAGCAGGAACTCCGGCGGAAGCAGGAAGCGGAGGAGAGGAAGAGGCAGGAGGAGGAAGAGCAGATCAGAAGAGAGGAAGAGGAAAGACAATGGCAAGAAGAGGAGGAGCGTAGGAGGAAACAGGAAGAGGAAGAGGTGAAGGAAAGGTACAAGATGGTATCTTGCATTCTGTCTTGGTTTAAGACAATTTAAAGGGGAACATTCTAAAATGAGTTCTCCCCCTTTGCTTTAAACAGTCCCTTTCCACCAATAAGGAACAAATACAAGCAGCTATAAGTGAAAATATAAGTTTGCTAACAAGTGAAACTGCAGCAGGCAAAAATCAGCAGTAAATAATCACTAGATACGAAATTGCTAAATCTCACAAACTCCCTGAGAACAAATTGAAACCCAGAGTGGTGGAAATCCCCTTTTCCAAGATGGCACCTGCCATGGGCGATGGTGTGTAGGGAGTCAAAGGGAAGATGGCATTGGACCCTCCCCCCCACGATGGTGGCCTTTGCAGGTGACCGCGCAGTCGGGAGACAAAGGGGAAGGATGGCAGGAAACCCTCATGGGAATGAAGGAGCTTATCCAGCAGTTCTAGTGGCAAATGGGAAGTGCCGGTGTGTGTGGGGTCAGTGCTGCCGCTTGCTGCATGCGCTGGACTCTGCTGGGTTTATTATTATATAAATTTCAACATATAATTGTGTGATATTTCGCTTTTCAGAAGTAGTTGGTTGCGTTTCTTCTAGGCTTTTGTTACATACTTTCCCAAAGGGGGATCTCATCAAACTGTGTGGCAAGCATCAGAAAATTCTAAGGTTAGAAGCACTCACCTTGAGACCCATGTGCAGTTTTGGGTACCACAATATAGAAAAGACATTAAGCTATTAGGGAGTGTCCAAAGGAGAGCAATGAGGATGGTGAAGGGTCTGGAGGGGAAGCTGTATGAGGAGTGGCTGAGGTCACTTGATCTGTTCAGCCTGGAGAAGAGGAGACTGAGGGAAGACTTCATTGTGATCTTCAACATCCTCATGAAGGGAAGAGGAGCAGTAGGCTCTGGTCTCTTCACTCTCATGCCCAGGGACAGGACTCGAAGTAATGGCAGGAACCTGAGTCAGGGAAGATTTAGGTTCGATATCAAGAAAAGGTTTTTCACCCAGAGGGTTGTCGGCACTGGAACAGACTCCCCAAAGAAGCGGTCACAGTGCCAAGCCTGGCAGAGTTCAGGAAGCATTTGGACAATCCTTTTGGGCAGATGACGTGGCTCTTGGGGTTTCCTGCACAGGGCCAGGAGTTGGGGTCGGTGGTCCTGGTGGGTCCCTTCCAACTCAGCATTTGATTCTATAATGAAAGGAAGGACCTCTCCAGTTTTTTGGTTATAGAGTGTTTTTGCCCTTTAGTTCCCAGACCATGAGAGATGTGTTCAACCCAGCATCATTGCAGAGAAGTGTCAGTGTTTCTAGGAATCAGGCAAACTCAGTTTATTTTCATTTTCTAATTAATGTTAAATGACATCTGAGTGAGCAGCCAGAACGGTACTAGCAGACCAACTTGGCTAACTTCTGAACATCCATTTGACCTAAAAAATGAGGTGGAAGTCTATAGAAATTGCAGATCAGCTAATCTACTGAGAGCAAGCAAAAAACCCCAACACGAGTGTAGAGACAAAATCAGAAGGACCTAGGTGCAGTTTGAGCTGTAATGAACTAAAAGTTGGCATGCCGTTATTGTACATACACTGTTAGCAGTGGGGAGACATGGAATAATTTGGTCTAACATTCAACAGGAAGAAAAATAATAATGTTGAGAAAAATGAGGTATTTTATGCTGTTTTTATCTTCCCCAAAAGCTCAGCTGTTGGACACTGAATATGATTGGGAAGGATGTACAGGAATTCAGAACATGTCATGGAAATTAGAAAATGTTAGTTAGAAAATGCTCAGATAAATCAAATTACAAATTATAAGGAAGGTATTGGGACTTGGTGAAAATAATGTTTGAGTACTTCAAGAGCTAGCTAAAGCAGTTTAAAACAGTAGCTATTCCCTTTCTTCTCCTTTGTGGATAGTAATGAAGTTTCCATAGAAAATGGAAAATACCAAACAATTATGACCCCCTTGTAAAATGGGAAAAGGAAGGATGAGGAAATTCTGGACTAGTCAGCCTAACCTCAGTTTCAGGAGGATACTGAAACAAATGATCAAACAGTTGTAAATGCTTCATAAGGGAATCAAGCCAATGTGGATTTCTGAAGAACAAACAGCATTAAAGTTATGTGTTTCCTTCTGTGGTATCTTATGGCATGTGTTGTGGAGAGGGAAAAGCTATGGAGGATAGGTAACTTGACTTTGGGTAGGTAAAAGGGCTTTGATAGGTTATGAGAGTACTATAAGATGCTAAAAGAAATTTGCTTTGGAAAAGAACTATGTGAAGCGAGATTAGGATTTGTGGTTTTACTGCATTTTAATTAATAAACAATAGTAGCTTTTTGTTAAATAGAAGAGATCTCTTGAATGGGATTCTTCCATGATCTGTGCTGGATATGGTACTTGTGCAATGTTTTCATAAGAATTTGGATGAGGAAATATGAATATCCTTATTAAATTTGCAGATAAAACCATCTGCTGAGGGGCTGTAGGCATATAGCCTAGTGTTACAGTTGAGATAATTTTGGCAAGTTAAAGAAAGGATCTGAAAAACAGGATAACTTTTGGTACAGACATATGCAGATTTACAGTCAGGAATGATCAAGCGCACAGGGAGCGGAGGAGGAATGCTTACTTCAACAGCAGGAGGAAGGTCTGGAGGCTAAGTTGAGTATGTCACCAGTGGCGTGCTGTGTGAGAGGAGAAAGCAAATGCTCTCTATAAACAGAATTGTTTCTGTAAGATGGGGTGATGCTTTGGTTCCCTTCAGTTGGAGTACTGTCCCTAGTTTTGGGTATCACATTTCAGGAAGACTGGAGATCAGTTGATGATGACTAGAAAGCAGCAAGAAATACCAAAGGTTTAAAAACTGTGAGGAACAGTTGCAGGAATTAGTATGTAGGTTATAGGTGGTATTCCTAATTTGTTTAAAAATGGTTGTGCTTTTGAGCCCTCTTATTATTTAAGGCAGTTGTTTAACTCATGATGACTGCTAGGGATCTTTCAGTAGAGTTGGAACCATCTGGATGTCACTTATGTCAGCTTTCATTTACAAATATTTCCTGATTTTTTTTTTTTTGAGAGAGCAAGCACAAGAGTGGGAGCTTTAAGGACTTCTTGACTTGCAGCTGAAGTTTAGAATTTGGCTGGGAAAATCTGCAAGGCCTGGGAAATAAATATCGTTGCCCTCCTGTTCTCCCTGGGGTTGAATTATAGATTTGGAAGTCACCACTGGCAGTGGTAACTTTCTTCCATCCAGCAGCACCCTCCTATTCCTGCTCCCTAAGCATGACCCTGGTATTTGTCTGTCTGCTGGTTCAGTTGCTTGTAGCGTACTTGCTCTGGAGAAAGTGGCCATAGTGACAGCTTTGCTTTGGAGTACAACCTTTTTGATCTGGGTAGAGCTGCAACACCGTGGGATAGTTTTTTTCCTCTGCTCATGTTTACTAACAAACTCTGACTTTTACAGTCTTCACTAATAAACTGGGTTTTGCATGCCACTGAGAAGTTATGCAAGTTGGGGCTTTAATACAGTAAAAGCAAAACAAAACACAAATTCAGTGCTGGTATTGCAATAATTCTGTTATAAAAAAATGAACACAGTTTCCTGATATCTTTCAATTACACACATACAACCTCAATATTCACAGATTTATAGTACTTTAGAAGATTCTGTTTACATTTATCATGAGTCTGATTTGTCTTTCTGTCACTGTTTCCAATGTCCTTCCTGGTGTGTTCCAACTAATCCAATTTCCTAATTGATCTGAAAGTTAAGTGCATGGGGAAAATCTGTTATATCCACAAAGGTCATGCCAACCACAGAGAATTGGATTTTTACTAAATTGCAAAAGCTTTTAAATCAGTCTTACAGCAAGTACCTCATTTTAACCTTATCCATGGAGAGATGATGTGTCCATGTAATTCTGAAAACCTCACGTAGGAGAACTAGGTCTGTCTCTGACTGTTATGCCTTGTTTTTTGACAGAGAAAAGGAGCAACTGAATGCGCTACTGCAGGTGGCCCGGGTAAGTTTAACAGTTGTTCTTTTCACATGTGTTGTTGTGAATATCTGTGAAGAGTCCTTCATTGCCTCCACTTTGCCTGGATACTGATACTCTTATTGTGGCAACACTATTTAAGAAATGGGCTTTGTTCACTCAAAACCTGCGGGTGTTTGGCTTTGGCAGAGGTGCATAGAGTTAACAAGGTAGGGCTTTTTTCAAGGCTCTTGTATGAGCTTGCATTGGTTCTGTTTGAAAATTTCTGTATTGAACATGCAGCATCCTATTTTTATCTCTACTGCTTGGGCTTGTTAGATAACCTTGTGATGTGCTACACTGTGACACAGTCTGTTTTGCTGGATTGTTGCCTGTAACAGCCTAAGTAAGAGTGCAGCCAACTGCTGCCCTGGCTAAAATAAACCCCTTGTAACTGATCTAATTGTTGGTACTTGACATACCAAAGAGCAGACCACCTATCCTGAGGTGTGTGAAAATAGCTGTGTATCTCATTGGTTTTTTTCCCATGCTGCTTGTTCCCCAGTTTCAGACCATCTTTGTTCAGGAGGTAGTAGAGCATAGAAATGCATTCATCCACAAGTAAGAGTCAAGTAGAGAACAAGCAACAAGGTACCGAAAGAAAACAAGGATTAAGGCTTAAATGGGCCGATATATTGACTGCATTGTCATAAGTCCTACCAGGAAGTACATGAAATCCTATTGGAATTACTTTTGCTTTTTCTCATGTATGTATCCTTTCTCTTGTGTATGTTTTCAATGTCCTCTGTGGAGGGGAGGGTGGCTTTATCCTAAACATCACTGAAAGTTACCAGTATCTCCCATCTTCCATGTATCTGTTAGAAATTTTCTGTTACTTCACTGTGGAGAACAGAGTAAGACAGAATCTTCAGCTGTCAGCCATCAGCCGTCTAGTGATGCTAAAGAATGCCAAAAAATTTTGGGTGGAGTTCTATTGGGCTGTGGTTGGAGTGGATACAGTCCTGCTTCATGCAGATATCCCTTCCAGATTCTGATGGTCAGATCCTCATTTCAGGAAACAAGGAAATTTCCAGATCTCATAATGAATTTCTGGGAAATCTTCAGCTCTTAAGTAGTCTGTGCATATATGTATTCATACATAGTTGCTTTCCCCTATATGTGTGTGAGCTCAAAAAGAGAGAATGGACTTTCAGGCTGCTCTTATCAGAATTGCAGTGTACAGTGACCAACAGATAGAGAGGCTCTTCTAAAAATTCACTGAACCCAGTGAGCTTTGTTTGATTCATAAAGGAGGTAGATTGCTGGGAAAAAGGAGGTACCTGAAGATCCAGTAGTTCTACCTTTAGCTTTTACGCCATGAATGATTGCAGGGTGCTTGAAGTCATCTTTCTGCAGATGGTAAGTACAAGGCAAGCACAGGAGACAGGAAGAATGGAAGGTCCAGGCAAGGAACACAGACAGGTTGAAGAAAGTGCTTTAACACTGTTCTTAATTCTTTAAGGTGGAAACAGTAAACACTGAGGAGGTGGATATTCCCCTGCAAGAAGAAGAGAGACGTCAGATGGAGGAGATCTTAAGACTGGAGAAGGAGATTGAAAAGTTGCAGCAACAGAAAGAGGATCACATGTCTGTCATCTCTGAAGACGCCAGGAATGAAATCAATCGGCAGCGAGAAGAAGAGATACAGAGGCTGGAAAAAGAGGCATCAAGGGTTGCCCAGGAATTCTTGGAGCTGCTGGATTTTGGCAATCTGGATGAAAGTGTGCAGAACTTAGAGCGCTCACTTTCTAGTGAGGGGACACTCAACATTGACTGCAGCCTGGTGGCACCACTGGCTGAAGAAGAAGTCGATGAGGGTTTTCATGCCGATGATGAAGGACGGCCAACTTCCAGTTTGGTGGTCTCGAATCAGCATGGCACAAGAAACAGTGGTAACTATTCAAAGGAAGTTGCAAACACAAGCCTTTTGCATCTCCAGAGGGCAGTGGGAGAGATTGTCCCTGCTCCAGGACTGCCTGTGGAAAGACCCACTATCCCCAGGGAGCAGAGAGCCCTATCTGACCCAGCAGAAAGCGTTTACAGCACTGTCTCTGATACACAGAGGAGTAACAGTGGGGAGGCAGGAGAGCCCATTTACACTTCCCCCCCAGATGTGGAGTCTGACTATGACCATGAGGAGTTTGATGGCTATGGAGATGCGGGTAATGCCTCAGCTGAGCCTCTGAATGGTGAGGATGGTCTGAGACACTCCCATGGTACCAGCCTGGACTCCAACCGTGGCAGCCTGGACTCGGTGAGAATCCCTCCCTTCAACTTCCTGGACATTAGTGTGACTTTGTTGATGTTTATAACATCTTTGCCTTCTTACTGTATGCTTGCTCGCTCTGGGTATAGTTACTAATATATAACTCTCTCTTGTATCAATAATTAGCTTGAAAAAAAGGGAAGAGCCATAGATAGGCTGAAGGCCAGAGGGTTTGTGATTGTCTGGTGTCTGCTGGCACACAAGCTAATGCATGTGTACCTATTACAGATTGTTTCCATCGCCGTATGTTAATGTAACACCCTTTGGCAGGAAGGAAGGCAGACAACTGGTATTTTGTAGGTATATGTTCTACCTTAGAGAGATTTCACAGAAGGGGCCTAAGGTTCCAGTGTGCAATGACAAGAGGGAATGGGAAACGCTGGGGTTTGATTTGTCTCCATCACTAAAACTTCTCTTGTTCTAGTTCTGTTCAGAGTCAAGGGTTTATTTTCAGCTGCTGTGTACAAGTTAAGCTGTTCTAAAGTTGGAAGAAATTACTGTGCTGATCGGGCTGGATCGCAGTGCACACAACCAAGATCACTGAACCTTTTCATTCCTGCTGCAGGGACAATGACAGGGTGGTAAAGCTGGGCTATTGGCCTTGCACTTGAAGCATCTTAGCTTAGATCCCACGCTGGCTCTGGAATTCCTGAGTGCCCTCAGGCCAGCTGTTTAATAATGCAATGATAAATCCCCTTACAGGACAGGATGTCAAAGCCCACATAAGATTGTTAGGAGTTCAAGTGTGAAGCCAATGACAGCCACAAAAATACTTCCAATAAATTATATCCCTGAGAAGAGACACTTGAACTACAAACTATCTTTTAGAAAACTATTGAATTTTTTTTCAGGAATTTAATTTACTTCCTTCAATATGCTTTTCCAATGAGAGATTGTGACCTTTCTTAAAAAGTTGTGTGATTGTCTTGTTTGCATTTCCCTCGTGTCAGCTGCCAGCCATCAGAATTTTTTATGATGTGATCTGCTTGAGTAAAGGTACCTTCTCTGTGGGCAGGTACTCACAGATCACTGTCGGGTAATCTTCAAATCATGAATCATTCTGTCACAGATTAGGCTGGTTTCTACCATTCTTCTTAAAATGCTAATAGAAATGGAGGGTTTTGTTAGGCTCATCAGTGAGTAAGACTGATGAAAAAGCCACTTGATACATTGTCATAGTGTGAGCCACAGGAAGCAATAACCGCAGCTGAGTCAAGATCCCATCAGTAGCTGCTGTTCCAAGACTACCTGGTTTTTGAAACTTAATGCCAAGGGAGAGAATGAGTGGACCAGGGATGAGACAAAAGAGGAGCACAAAGGGGTCACAGAGAGAAGACGGAAGGGAAAATGAAAAGAAGCAGCATGCATTTGAGGAAGGAAAAGGTCTAAGGAACTGCCTTCATTAGTAATAAATTAATAAAGCAGATCAAAGAAAATAGTATTTAAGGTAAAGGAAATTATTTTGTGTGTGAAGTACTTTCTTATGGCTGAGGGACTTTATCTAGTTGGAGAACAGAGATGAGTAAATTCAGTACTATTATTTCAGTAATTCAGATTGATGTTTTCAGGGTTCAGTTATCCTGGACTGTGCTTTTTTTCCTAATCAACCCAAAGCAAGTAATTTCCTTGCTGGGCCTAAATCACTATTCCATCTTCTCTGGCATTTTGGCCTTACTGCCAGAAAAATCAGAAAACCTCTCCAAAATGAAAAATTTTCTCTTCATCCCATCAAATTAGATTTTGTGAGGTGGGCTCTGCCTTGAAACAGGAAGTTTTGTTACTGTAGGGAACTGGAGCTTTCTAGCCATGTCCACTGCTCTCCTTTCAGGTATGAAAATTCCATGCTCTTGCTTTAGGCATTAATGAATAAGCTGTCAAGCCTCTACTTTTACCATAGTGCTTTTTTAGCAAAGGAACTGTGTGTAGTTTTGCACCTTCTGATCATGTGAGTTCTCTAACCGTGTTAATTGCTCCAGTCCTCCTATGAGCAGGAGAACCCAAGTAGCCTTTTTCTCTTCTTTTTCCTTTAGTTTCTGGACAGTGAAGAAGAAGTGGATGTTTACATTGATACAGATGAAGAGTTCTGTAATGGACGAGTCACTATATTCAATGGCTCAGGGCCACCCTATTTTCACAGTTACCTCTACATGAAAGGTAAGTGGATTTTGCCAAAACCCTGGATGGATGGGATCCAGGAAACCTGCTTTCCTCTTCTGTTTGTCCAGAGTCATCATCTTTATTTGCTTTTGGTTCTCAGTTTATTCTGCTTTTTTTTTCCTTCTTCTTTTATTTAAAACAAAAAATAAAGAGATAGGAGCTGGGTGTCAGGGGTATCTTTGCCACTGAGACTTAAATGTGCCTGCGTGGTGTGGGCTTAAATGATTCATTCTCAGCTACGAAACTGAAGTCAGAAAAAAAAATACTTGGGTAGTGCATATATTTCTATATTTTTATTTTGTTTCACTAGTTTTGTTCTGTTTTTTCTGTGTCTGAAATTAGGCACCACTTTGTTTGTCTCCTTCAGTTCCTTTGTTTGATGTAGGAACTGAAGTGGCAACTGTTCCTGCCCAGGAGCAGGATCAGGAGGGAAGCACGGCCCCTGTTGCGTGTCTGCTGAAATTTTGCTCCCTGGCTTTGCAGGAGGTCTGATGAACCCGTGGCGGCGGCGCTGGTGTGTCCTGAAGAACGAGGCCTTCATGTGGTTCCGCACCAAGCAGGAGGCCCTGAAGTCAGGCTGGCTCTACAAAAAAGGCGGAGGAATGTCAACGCTTTCACGCCGCAACTGGAAGCGCCGCTGGTTTGTGCTTCGAGAATCCAAGCTGATGTACTTTGAGAATGATAGTGAGGAGAAGCTGAAGGGGACTATTGATATCAGAAGGGCAAAGTGAGTGCAAAAATAAATCCCTTTGATCCCTAGTATTCGCTTTCTAAATCAGTAATGAAGGGTCCAGTGCTGCTGTTCATTGGCCTGTGTATCTCCCATGGTGCTTGGAGAATCAGAAACAAAGGAAGGAAAAGACAATTACTGCATCTAGTTTTACTCTGGAGGGAGTCTGCAATTACTTGATAGTTCTTTTCCCAGTCTTGCATTTCACAATCCAGCAGAAGCTCTTTCCAAGCCATGGATGGAGCCAGACCAGGAGGGGCTAATTAAGTACATACCCCATGCATTCTCTCCTACCCAGACTCCATCTGTTTTCTGGCTTCTCCAGGCATTTCACAGAGGTATTATGAAGCTCACAGCGGGATTTGAATTTGGCAGCATGTACTGTGCCTTTTCCTGAGTCCCGAATGCTCTTTCTGCTGCCATAGTCAATTCCTCAGCTCCTGCTGTAAGAAAGGACAGACTGGTCACCTATTAGCAGTATGCGGACCTGTAAAGTGCCAAAAAGAGTGGCACACCTGACTTTGTAAACAGATCTCTATATCAACCTCCCTGTTATCTCTTCTTCCATTTAGTCTGCTGGTGTCTTGAAAATCCATGTAATGCTTTAAGCTTTGGTTTTTAAATGTACAAATCTTTTTAAACATCTTGATGCGTATTGGCGGAATTTTGTATTTCTGTCAGAGTTACAAGCCATCTGAACCAGTGATTTCCCTTCTGTGTAGTGAAGGGTATCATGTGAAAGAATCGACCAGATGGAATTCTCAGGCCTGAGAAAGGTTTTTAGCTTTGGCTCTTGTGTTTTCTTGTGTTCCAGAGAGATTGTGGATATTCATGAAAAGGAGAATGCCTTGGACATTGTGACAGAAGACCGAGTTTACCACATTGTTGCAGAGTCACCAGAAGATGCCAGGTACAACAGGGAGTTTTGTTAGGTTTGTTCATTCAGTGCAGGTCTGAGCCAGCTACTCATGGGAAAGTTTGAGAAACATAATAATTCCCTTTTGCTGGAGAAAAAGGGGGATTTGTTCCAGAGTGTCATTTCGTTTTTCCCGGGACCTTCCACACCTACTCTAGGGCCTAGATGTTACAGCTACCAAGGTTGTGGTTCAGCCTGCCAGTCACAGGACTGCCAGCTTCTCGTGTGGCTGTGAGCATGCTGAATTCAAGGGTTACTTCAGCAGACACAGAAACCTTAATATAAACTGGAACATCTAATAGCTGATTTATTTATTTAGTGGAATCTTGAATCAAACAAAAAGTCTATTCATGTTGTCTGTAAATGATTGCGAGAGCAGCTGGGTTTTATCCAGGAGACAGAAAAAAGGCTGCAGCTTATCAGAGTCTGTAGTGTCATCTGATAAAATCTTCCCAGTGCAAAGCAAACAAGTGACTCATGTCCTTCCTTCTTGGCATCCTGGCCAGACAGTGGGAATCAGTTGTTTAAGGGCAGGTTGGACAACCTGTCCAGGCTATGCAAAACCAAGTTAAGAGGTTACTGTCCCCAGCCACTGGTCTTCCCACTTTTACCAAGGCTTCTGCTCTCTCAACCCAGACAGTGTAACTGTTTCTCTGATCTACTGATTGTGTGAAGTTATTTAGGGTATATTATTATTTTGGTGTACGAAGAGAAAGAGGGAGGGTGTTTGGATACAATTTAACAGAAATAGACTGAAGAACAGCCACATAGACAAGAAACAGGCAAATGTAGGGAGCAGTAGAGGATGGAACAGTAACTTCTTAACCCAGAACTTCCACAACTGCAGTAGGCATGCCCTAAGATAACACTGCAGAATTGTTATGACGAGTGTGTAAACCAGATGTGGCCTCTGTCTATGCCCTATCAGTCTCTGTTCTGAGGGAGAAGAAAGCACCAACACTTGCAGTAGCAAAGGGCAGATTAGCAGATGTCATGGGCTATCCAGTTTGAGAATCCTCCATGAAGTATAGATGTTTGCTGATCTCACTGGAAGCTGCAGATAAGAATCTGCTTTTTCTGCAACAGCGATTAGCCTCCAGATATGTCTGTAAGAGAAGCCCTTTCACAGACAAAAAAACTTCACTCCAAATTCACTTATAAACAAACCCATGATTAATTGCCAGCCATATGACTTTCAAGTTTATTAGCAGATCAGAGGGAGACTAATCAAGAAGGCTCCCAGGCGTCTCTAGGACTCTAGTCCAGGAAGATTCCCAGCTAACCCTGTTTTTACAAGTGCTGTATGCTCTTCTCAGCCTGCTGACATGGGCTCCCTGTAAAGCCACTGCCTATTCAGAGTTCCTTGAATAACAAGTAGAAAACTGGATTTTGCAGGAGCAGCTGTCAGTGGGTTGAAGAACGTGCACAGAATTTTCATGGATAAATAAGGAGGAAGGAAGACATTAGAATCTGGTATGATCAGCTCAAGAGATATTTTGTGACATAGTACTCAGGAAATTGTGAATGAAGAAATTTTCCCAGTGGCATCTTTCCAGGTTCCTTGATCATGTTCTCGAGCCAGTTTCACTACCGAAAGTTTAACTCTGATTCTGTTTTGATTGGCAGTGGTTGGTTTAATGTTCTGAGCCGAGTACACAGCGCTACAGCACAGCAGCTGAGGGAAATGCAGGATGAACAGGCCAATCCAAAGAATGCTGTGGTGAGTTACTGTGCAACCAGCTTGTGGGCATGCTTGGAGCCCTCTGTGTTTAACCATTTGTGCATGTTTTTCCAGCACATGCAGTGCTGTAGTTCTTAAGCAGTGTAAGAAAGTTGGACATTTGTGATTATAAAGAAACAGCAAAGCTGGTAGGAAAGAGGGTAAGAAGTGGAGAGCATGGTGCTTGTGGTGGTTTGTTCAGCTTGATCACAGATAGCTCTTTTCAGTTGGAGGAGAAGAGGGAGGCTGCCTCATGCAGATAAAATGTCTTTGGAAGGGACTAGTCTGGGTCACAGTTATTCCAGACAGAAGATAGCGGTTGGGAAGAACGGTGTATTTATGTATTTTGCCACTACAGAGATAATAGCTAAGGTTATTTCAGACCTTCATAATACTCTCTAGAAACTTGTAACTGTTTTTCCTCCAGTCCTGTGGAGCCCCTTGCACATCTTATGCTGTGTAGGGAGCAAAGATGGCTCACTTGTGCCTTTCTCATGTGTTCATTTCTACTCAAGCTATTGGAATTCAGAGGAATGGTTTCAATTCCAATCCTATTCGCAAAGGAGAATACCTGTAACCTAAAATGCAATCTGTGTCTTCTTCACTCTGCAGGGAACCCTGGATGTTGGGCTTATTGACTCTGTCTGTGCCTCAGACAATCCTGATAGGTAGGTACAGCAAGCTGACCATCTCTTAAATCAGAAACTCCCTACAATATTTTTGTGGGTAGGTCTAGGTTTCCTTTGGGTTTTGTATGTGTTTAAACTCATAGATCTTTTTCTCCAAACAAATAAACATAGCTGAATTCTTCAGCTTGTTTCAAGCAATGTGACTTCATAGGCATGAAATTTGTATATGTATTGTCTTTGAGTCAGAGTTTCTCTTTCAACTCCTAAAAGTGAGAACGGCATAATCTCAAGCCTAAAAAATGATAGTATTACCTTCTTATCAGCCCTAAACAAATATGTCCAGCAAAAGCAGCACTTCCATTTTTTCAACAGAGTAATGTTGAGTTAATCTTGTAAATTTAGGGGAAAGAAACAGCATTGTGGAAGAATAATGGATGAATTTAGAAATCTGTATTATTCTTGATATCTTTGCCATGCAATGGAGCACAGACCTTTAGTTAGTTAGTTTCAGGGAAGAGATGATGGGACATTTCATTTCAGCTTATGTTAACATTTAATTATTTCCCACATATTAACAGGTTCAGCCAGGGCAAAGATACTTACCACAGTGCTGAAGTAAAATGTTAGCTATTAAGTTATTTATCTCTGTGGTCTGGGTTTTTTTTTTCCTGACACAGGTTGCTAGGACTTTGTTTTTAGTAGTTTAGAAAATGCATTTCAGAAGTGAACTAAGATTTCATTGATGAAAACATTTTAGGCAGTTCTCAGCCTGTACTCCTCTTAATTAATCTGTGAACCAGTGAAAACTAGGAACAAATAGTAAGCTGAACAGTCAGGATTTGTTTATGTATATGCTGAGGTATGCTTTTCTGGAATATCAGTGTTTGAAGCAATGTTAAACAAGTTCTGAGGAGAATGCTTATTCTCAACCAACATTTTTATGCATCTTATTTTTGTCTTCCATAGGTTTATACATTTTTCTAACAGAGCTTGATTGCACCTTTTGCTTCATACTTGCATTCTGCTTCTCAATTTCTCTGCTTTCTCATAGAAATCTGGTTTTGCTTTCAAAGTTTTATGAGTCTGTCCTCTTGGAACTTGGTCATACTTTTATTCTTCTGTTTTCCTGTAAAGCATTGATTCTGTACAGAACTGTGAATATTCTTTTGGTAAGACACAGTTGCAAGAGAGGGACAAAGTCGTCCAGGAGTAACACAACAGTTTTTCCTCTGTTTTGTTGGGATCAGCTCATCCTTTCTAAAACCAATCTCAAACATGTTTTAGCTGATCCTACTGAGATCTGTGTTTGCTATTGCATCACTGGTTTCAATAAGTATGAGGAGAATGGCTGTACCAGCTCAGCCCAGTGGTACAAGAACTGGCTCACTCCAATTAGTCAAAGTCCTTTGCTAATGAGCCCAGGACATTTTACTGCTTTCTTATTAGCTAATTAATATTTTCTAGTCTTTTGAAGCAGCTTTTGAAAGATATTTAATTTCATTTAGCTCGTCTCTGCATTCATCAGTTGACAGAGCAACTGAACAAGTGAGGATCTTAAATATTTCTGCACTCCTCTGTAGTTTGTATTCAGACAGTCTTTCTGTTTATGGGAGGGTAAAAACCATGACTTTGGGTGTGCTGTGAGTTATTTGCATGGTTATGACTAATTTTAATGCTTTTGTTTTCTGGCAGACCGAATTCTTTCGTGATCATCACAGCCAATCGTGTGATTCACTGCAACAGCGACACTCCTGAGGAGATGCATCACTGGATCTCCCTGCTGCAGAAACCAAAGGGAGAATCCAAGGTCGATGGTCAGGAATTCCTTGTGAGAGGTGAAAGGAAATGCATGCAATTACATGTGAAACTCATCTTCTGCTTATAATCTGACAGGGAGATTTGATTGTTGCTGATTCAGTCTAGGGTTTAGCTGCTCCCCAGAAATTGTCATTCTCTGCTCCCCTCTACCTTCCTGCCTGCTGCTTGCCATGTCACATGTGTGCTAGCCCTGGCTCTTATCTAATTCCCTGCCAGGTGGAAAAAAATAAGTACTTCATATGTTTTGTTTTCGGATGGTAGTTCTAGTCTATTTAAACATGTCCAGCAAATGCCACCAGGGAATAGGAAGGAGCATGGCTGCTGCTGGGGAGCAGCTGGCTTAGATGGGCTATAACATGACACTGTGGCTTTTGTTGTCAGCTCGGTTCCTTCTGACACCTGTCATGTAGAGAGGGAGGGAGAGACATCTTTGTGGGATTGCTGCTGTGCTCAGCTAAACTAACTAACCTGATTATGGTAGACATAGTGGGGTGAAAAAAATTCTCTGAGGTTGAGCAGAAGGTTTAAATTATGTCTTTAGTCAGAGCTTAGTTGAAAATGGCGGAGCATGAGTAGGGATCACACATATATTGCAAAATATTCACCTATTTATCTTAAATATTTTAAAATTTCCTCTATACTTTGAGCACATGACATGGTCTTAAATGTATGAAGACACTCCTGATACAGTCTGTGGAAAGCAAGTGCATGAGAAATTGCCTTGTATCTTCCAGAAATGTCTGTGAAGGAGTAAAGGTCCTAGAGTGGTCATGGCAAGGCAGAGGGACAGAAAAAGGTCACCAAAATGTGGCAAAAGCCTTCAACCCTAGTCTTAAAAATTTCAAGGAGATTGAATGATACAAAGGAGAGTATCAGACAACAGTTTGAGTACCTTAACTTTAAAATACTTAATTGCAAGGCAACAATACCTTTTATCTGATATTTTTCATTAGTTAACAAGAAAAAGGAATGATCCTTTGCCAAGTCGGTGTATGCTCTGCTCTTCATAATAAGATGTCTGTGGGACAGCAGTGTAGCCACAAAGGCCTATATTCAGGAAGGTCTATATCTTTTCTTTATATGGAGCCTCTTGGTTCAGTCCCACATTTTTTTGAACATTTTGCCTTGTGGGTGGACATTGCTTTTTACACCTCTGAGTAGAAAATTATCTTTCTGACAGCTTTAGAAATGCAGGCTGTAATTTTTTTCTGGTAAAGTATTGAATTTTCTTAATCTTTTTTTTTTTTTATCTTGCGACGAATCTAAAATGACAGTGAAATTATTTGTCCTGACCATGGGAGAGAGCAATGCACGTAATGACACGTTTGTGTTTCTGTGCTAGGCTGGCTTCATAAGGAGGTTCAGAGCAGCAACAAGATGTCCTCTCTGAAGATGAAGAAGCGCTGGTTTGTTCTGACAAACACTGCCCTCGACTACTACAAGTCATCCGAGCGCACGGCTGCCAAGCTGGGGACGCTGGTGCTCAACAGCCTCTGCTCCGTAGTGCAGCCCGACGAGAGGGTCTTCAAAGACACAGGTGAGAGGGAGAAGGTGGCAAAGAGCAGACGCCAGGTGTGCAGTTCCTGAGGAGGGGATGGTGCAGGACTGTAGCCGTGTGTCAGGTTGAGAAGGCAGCCTTTATGTCATCTGAGGCTTTGTGTCTGGCTGCAGACATCTCTGCCCGTGGAACCTGCCAGAGATTTGCAAAGCGTGCCAGTGAGTGTAAGTGCCTCCCACCTGCCGGAGACACACCGTGCTGATACTTCTCGCTGAGTAGAGCCACTGCTTACTGCAGTGTTCCCCAAGCAGGGCAACAGGTGTGAGTTCCTGTAGTTGACACTAATTATTGGTACATCTCCAGAACTGTCACTTTGTAGCATGACCTACATTTGTCTCTGGGGTCAATGTTAGCCTCTTAAATAGCAGCCATCCCATACACTGTAAGGGATGTACAGTGTATGTGTTACAGCATCGCTCAACTTGATAGAAACAAAAGATGACAAAGGCCTGTGTTTGCTTTCTGTGCAACATGCCACAGTTCTGGGAAGGCAGGATCTGGCATGATCCTCCATTGCTTGCCTTAGAAGTTTGGAAGGGAACCCAGGTTATGGGGTACAAGGTGAATCTCCCTTACAAAGAATGTGAACCTTAGAAAAATACTTGAAAAACTGGACATTTGAGTACTGCAGTTGCTTGGGACACCTTTTAAAAGGGCTGGAAGCTGGAAGTATTTTGAAAAGTGAGGTGAGAGGAAATTTATTCTGCTCGTTCACACGAAATTGTCCACATTTTTGGTATCAACAGATGTCTAGGGCTGCCTTGAGCAGATAGAATTGCTGTCGCCTTGACACATTCTCTCAGGTTGTCAAACACATATTTTTAAAAGTTCTGAGAGTTGATTTGGCAATCTGACTGAGTGCTGTGTGCAGAGTGGTCATTTTCCAAGTGATTAACAGGACAGTGTAGTCCAAATGCTGTCTGTGAAAGTGAGCTGCCTGGTTGGCAGGCAGGTAGTCCGGTTACACTGCAAGATACTTGCATCTTGGAAAGCTGTCTTTGTACCAAAATCTGGACTGGGACTTTCCTATTGATTAATCTGTTTTGGGAATGGGAATGTTAATGTCTACCTAGTGAATTTTAACTAGACACTCTGTATGTTGCTATGAAACAGCAAGGGTTTTCATCAGCCACAAGCTACAGGCAAAAAGAGAGTCAGTGCTCTTTTAATAATCAAGTCCAACCATTAGCGTGACATTGTCAGGTCCACCACTAAGCCATCTCCCTAAATGTCACATCTACGCATTTTTTAGATGCCTCCAGGGATGGTGATTCAACCACTTCCCTGGACAGTCTGTTGACAACCCTTTCCTCTTGTCCTATTGCTTGATACTTGGCAGAAGGGACAGACCCCCACCTGGCTACAGCCTCCTTTCAGGTAGTTGTAGATATTAATAAGGTCTCCCCTGTGCCTCCTTTTCTCCAAGCTAAACACCCCCAGCTCCCTCAGCCACTCCTCACAGGACTTGTGCTCCAGACCCTTCCCCAGCTCCACTGCTCTCCTTTGACACCCAAGATGATCTGCTGCATTACCTTCCCCGGTATCGAGGCCAGACTGATGGACCTGTAGTTCCCCAGGTTCTCCTTCTGGCCCTTCTTGTAGGTGGTTGTCACATTTGCTAACCTCTAATCAACTACATAATATGGAAGCCAGTTTCACCTTCCAGCTTTGTTTCCACCTTTGTTTCTCCACAGGCTACTGGAACATCATAGTGCACGGGCGAAAGCACTCCTACAGACTGTACACGAAGCTGCTGAATGAAGCCATGCGCTGGGCCTCTGCCATTCAGGGTGTCATTGACAGCAAAGTTCCCATAGAAACACCGACACAGCAACTCATTCGTGACATCAGGGTAGGTGACATCCTGCTAATTCCCACGTGAGTTGGGAGCAGCCAGACCACCACTGGCCTAACCCAGTCATTGCTGAGAATGTGGCAAAAATGAGGTTGCTGTCTTAAGGGGAAAATGAAAAAGAGTAAAAAATAAACTTACACAACTGTGCAACAAAAAAATCAAATATTACATGAATTTTATGTTGTTAACTCATCTGCATAAGTCTAGACTATGACTTGGTGGAATTACAAATTGCATGCAGAATTACACCATCAAGTATTTGCAAACCTCTGCTCCATCCTTTCCGCTCCTAAGCGTCCTACAGACACAAATACAAAAAAATCCACTCCTACCAGCCATCTGACTTTGAGGTACCCTGAAGTTCTCTTCATACCTTAGGCTTGTGTGGTTAAATATCAGAGTAAAGGATGGAAAGACAATAGTCTTCAAAATAGCAGAAATCGTACCACAGGAGTAATTTTTGAGAAGAAACTTGCCAGAAACTTTGGCAAACCTAGAATCATTTAAGAAGACACACCAAAGCACATTTCAGAAGAAATGTGGTTTTGATGAACTCTAAACTAGATGCAACTAGATAGTTCATATTTAGGAAGAAAGAGCTGGGAGGGATTGTAGAGAATCTTGGAAAACTTCAGCTTGGGGTTCAAGGACAAATGGAGCATTAAGAGTTGTTAGGGAAGAAGTCTAGGACAAAATACGGAAGAATGTGATCCAGATGTGTGTATGGTAGTGACAGTCCCAGATTTTGAACACCATGAAGCATTTTGGTTGTTCATTCTGTAAACACATGTAGTACAACCAGACAAGTTGAGAACAGGCTTATTATTACACACTGAAAATGTTTGATCTGTGGTCAGAAAGTCCATTAACCATGTCCTGTTAAAAGCTGGAAGGATATAGGAGAGAGGGATCATGCCGTATATATTACACAAGCCACGCTTGAAGGCAAGATTCTGTGCCTGGTGACCTGTGGGATGATGCAGCATGGCTGTTCTTGTGTTTAATTTTCAGAAATAATGTACAGGGTAATTTTTAGATATGGATTATGCTTCGATCACTTAGTCCCTGTAGGCACCTCCAGAAATTTAGACAAAGGTGGCTGAGCTTGAACCTAAACGTATAAGGGACTGTGCCTATTTGAGGATAATTATTTTTTCTTCCTTTTCCAGGAAAACAGCACAAACCTTGAAGTAGTGGAACAGACGTACAGGAGGAACCCAATCTTGCGATACACCCAGCACCCCTTGCATTCCCCACTGCTCCCACTACCGTACGGAGATGTTAGTGTCAACTGTAAGTATTTTACCCAAGTGACAGAATTCACTCACATTCTGGGGGTCAGTGAGGACCCTGAGCACCACAAAATGGGCCTGTAAGCTCTCTCTGTGCAGGTGAAGTCTATTTGGGGCAGTGTAGCCCGCAGGGTTCAGGGATGGAGCAGTCCCTTTCTCTTTCCTTTCTTCTGTGGAGTGTATTCCATGTCCACTGCCTCTTACCATGGGAACACTGAATCTTAAGAGTAAATAGGGGCAGATGATAGTTTTATCATCCATCCAGGGGACATGCAGCTTGTCATTCTTTAGCCACAACTGGGTTGTGAGTGGCTCCAGTGGAAATACTACAACGGGATTACATCATGCAGCTGGCAGTGGGATAGTATTTCTACAGAAGCTGCTGTGAAACCAGACTAAATTACTCCTTTTTTCAAATGTGTCAGAAACATGAAAGAGCTAGAGTGATGGGCCACCAGAAAACCAAAGTGATTTGCTGATGATTACAGACTGTTTGACATATTAAAACTGAAAGCTGCTGAAGAACTATAGAAGAATGTCTCATGTGGAGTGACTGAGCCACAGAATCTTTTAAGAAATTTACTTCAGTCAAAGCAATATATATGGGAAAAACAGTCTCCCACATAGGTAGTGATCTAGCTGTGCTTAGGAAAGGGAACTTTAATTTACATAGCTTTATGAAAATGTCAGCTCTAGTGTGAGTACAGAAACAAAACAGCTAATGTAAGGTTTTGAAAGCTTAGAAAAGGAAAAATAAAGTCTTTGTGCAGCTGTATTGATATATCATGCACCTGCATCTTGAGTACAGGATACAGTTTTGCCTTCTACATCTCATCAAAGATATAGAAGACGTAAAAACCTACCCAAAGATGATCAAAGGCACAGAAGAACTTGCCTACAATTAAGTGACTTAGTAGAGAGCAGGATTCTTCAGCCTCAAAATGAAGTTTTTAGGGCCAGAATATTTCAAGGAGAAAGTGAAAAGGTACTAGCTGCTTGCTGTCTGTCACAAGGATCCAGTTACATGGCAGATTAAAAGCACAGAAAAAATAAATTCTGAAATACAGCAAAATTACAGAGCAAGCACTTACACTGTGGAACTTACTGTGTAGAGCTATGTCTTTGTATTGTGCAGTTAAAACATGGCCACTGGGGAAGCAGTGGCTGTACAGGAGATTCAGAAGGACCTAAAGCCCCAGAGATGTGCAAAGGAGAATGCAAGCCTACATCTGAGTGGTACCACACGTGTCTGAGCTGTTCAAAAGGCAGACATTTAGATGCTCAAAAAACTCAAGTTTTGGTCTAAGCATTTTAAATCTAAACATTAGGTATAAGTTGCATTTGTGGTACAGCAGTTTGCCTAATTTCTGTGTTGGCCCAGGGGTCAAAGCTAATACAGGCACAACACAGAATTTTGGAACTACACAAGCCAGGCTTCAGTGGCTGCATTCCAGTACCTCGGTTGCACACACTGAAGCCTGAACTAGATTTCAGTGCTCATTTCCCTTAAAAACATTACTCTCCTTTTCTGCACAGTGTATCAAAAAATGGATTGGCACTGGTGACAAGTCAGATGTTGGCAAATACTAATTAAAACTGCATTGAACATGTAGAGAGGAAGCATTAATGAACTTAAAGTATAAATTTAAGTTCAGGATATGAGCTAATGCTCAGGTTGCTGTTTTTCTGTGACAGATGAGCACAGTTGACTGTAGTGCTGCTGGGCCAGTAGAAAATGAGGGAGACGCTCACCTCTTGTCACCTTTTTGATTGTTCCCCAGTGCAACAAGAGAAGGGGTACAGCAGCTTACAGGATGAAGCAGTGAAGATCTTTAACTCCCTTCAGGAAATCGAGACAGTGTCTGACCCCATACCCATTATCCAAGGCATCCTGCAGACCTGCCATGATTTAAAGCCCCTCCGTGATGAGGTGTACTGTCAGCTCATCAAGCAAACCAACCACATGCCACATCCCAACAGTACTGGGAACCTGCACCACTGGCAGCTGATGACCTGTATGAGCTGCACTTTCCTGCCCAGCAGAGGGATCCTGCGCTACCTCAAGTTCCACCTCCGAAGGTAAATGTCCCTTTTGTTTACAGCCTGTTTCCTTTTCCTCTGCTCATCTTCCGCTGCCTGTCGTAGTTACCTGTCTCACCCTCTTGCTGTGCAAACATCTTCCTGTGCTGTTCCAGCCTCCTGCCTTTGCACAATTCTTATCACCAGCTGTTCTGTGTATTCAGACTCTCTCCCTTGCCACCCATCTGTTGTGTCAAAAGAATGTGGCATGTAAGTTGCCCAAACAGAATACCATGAGACTGTTGCAGTGGATTCACAGCTGATGACCTGCTGCTTACTAATGTACGTATAAACATTATCAATCTGCAGGAAAGCTGAGGACTGTACTTTCATACCCATGGAAATACGTACTATCTTGCAGCTGGCACAGGCAAAATGCGTACTTTAGAGTAGGAGACATACTGTAAATCCAATTTATAATTTTTCAAGATTTGTTTAACTAAGCACATAATGCTTGCAATTTGTATTTTTAATCTGTTTTAACTTCCCGTTTTCATGAACTAAATAATTTACATTTCTTCCCAAGACATCTTCAGCATCTAATGCAGCTTTACAAAGCAGTCTGCACTGGGGCTGAGCTGCAGCTGTGTAGCCTTGCTCCATTCCTAATGATGAGAAAGATCAATAAAATCCATTTGATTCTTTCCAAGCTAGGAAAGAGTGAGATGAGATTTGTGTCAATACACCAAATAGCTACATCCAGGGCCTGGCTCTAAGAGATGCAGACACTCCATGTAGCCATATCATTGTTTTGTCACTGGAGTTGCAGATAATGTTATACTTAGAGCTGCTGGCCTTGGAGGGAAGAGAACGATGTACAGGCATCTGCTTTCTATCTTCTTAATTCTCAAACATACTGTAAAACTGGCTCAAACACAGCCAGCAAATCAAAAAACCCCAAAAACATTAAGAATAAATGAAAAAGGTTTACATTTGATTTCATAGTTTTTATTCTCAGTTTTGTAAATTGAGATAGTTGATCCTGCTATATTCAGATGCCACTAAACTCCTGAAAATTTGAACTGCATATTTCCTGCATTGCTGAGAAATGCCACTGAAGTGACTCTGAAATGACTAGTAAAAGCAGATTGTATGGTTTATGAAATAAGCTTGGTTTTTGTGTGGTTGCACTTGACATCAACATCTCTACCAAACTCTTTACTTGCAGTAGTCCTAATTTTTAGGGTAATGTGTTGCTCACTGTGTAATGGGGTTTTTTTTTGCTTCTCTTTACAATTAGGGTAAAAGATCTCTTTCCAGACTCAGAAATAGACAGGTATGCACAGTTCATAAGTGATTCCCTGAAGAGGACAAAGACAAGGGAGTTTGTGCCCTCCCAGGAGGAAATACAGGCTCTTCTCACCCGTGAGGAAATGACCACGACAGTGTACTGCCATGGTGGTGGCTCCTGCAAAATAACCATCAACTCCCACACCAGCGCTGGGGAGGTAATGCATTGGTAGCATTAACCAGATGTGAGCACATCTGTGGCTAGAGAGTGGGTCTGTTGAAGGGACACCCTTTTCACCTTAATTTCCAATTTATCTTTTTTTTTTTTTTTAATTACAACTCTCTTGCTATATCTTTGGGGAAAGTTCAGCTTATTCTACAAGGCCAGTGCCCAGGTTGTAGAATATCACTTGACAACTGTGTTGCAAAATCTAAACACTTCTGGTGTTCTACCCTTTGTCTGAAGACTTGCTAAACACAGTTTGCTGGACAAGGAGAGATTCCAGTTCATAATGGAATCCTTCTGAGAGGGATATTTTACCAGTAACTTAATCATTAGCAGGTCAGAAGCAGGATTTCAGGTTGCAGTAGTCATGCCTGTGTAAACATTAGTGCTAAACAGAGGAAAAAGTGGAATTGTTACTAGAGGAACTGAGAAGGTCATCATGACATCTGAATCCATTATGTACCTGTATCTTCTGCAGAATTCTAATTCCCCCATCCTCAGAAGGGTAGTGAAGGTTGAACATATTCAGAGAAGAAAAGCAAGGATGATCAAATATAAGTAATGACTTCATTGCAGGGAATGGTCTTTCAGGGTTAGAATTCTTTAATCTGAAAACATGGTAATTAAGGAAGAAATACGATGGAGATGTATGAAATGATAGGTGTCCTGAAGAGGTACTGATGCTTCATTGTGAAAGGGGATGTGATGCCTCCTGTGTGATGTGTCTGATTTTGCAGGTGGTTGAAAAGCTGATCCGAGGGTTGGCGATGGAGGACAGCCGCAATATGTTTGCGCTCTTTGAACATAATCAGCAGGTTGACCGTGCTGTGGAGAGCCGGGTGATTGTGGCTGATATCTTGGCCAAGTTTGAGAGGTAAAAGAACGTTTCATAAAATCGTTAATTCCTAGTTGGATGTAACTCTGGATTTCAGAATCCAGGGTTACCTTCAGATTGTGATTTGCACTATGGACATTCCAGTACCATGGTACTTTTCCTTACTGTTTTTTTTCCCTCCTCATTTTCTTTTTTATCTTACAGACTTGCTGGCTCTGAAGAAGAAGACGAGGAAGGACAGTGGCAACTGTATTTTAAGCTTTATTGCTTCTTGGATATTGAGAATGTTCCCAAAGATGGCGTGGAATTTGCCTTCATGTTTGAGCAGGTAAGCTAACTCTGGGAGAATGATTTGGTTTCCGGGGTGGCAAAAGCACACAAGGGGATACAGAAAACTGGTTTACCTTTCATTAGAAGTAGGAGTGCTGGTTGTAACAAAAGAATTTAGTGTGTTGGATTTTTGCCTGGAATCTACCAAGTAGATAGACCATGAAGTTTTTTAGGGAAGATGAATATTAGAACAAAAGCAAGAAAAATTAGCAAAGGCTTAAAAAAATGGAATACTAATGATAATTAATTTTTTTTAAACTTGGTCTTTAATTTTAGAAGGCAAAGAAATTTGGGTAATGATTCAAGAGAATCATTGAAAGTAGCTGCTTGCAGAACATAAATGTAAAGAAAACTGGAAAATCTATCTATCTTCAGCTTGGAAGAACAGCACATCCTTGGGGTGTTACCAGAACTAACCATGAAACGTCTTTTGGGCAATTGCTTTTGATTAACAGAGAGGCACTAGAAGAGTACTGCAGACAAAGGAAAAGAGAATATAGTTGACAGTATTTATCTGCTGAATAGTCGATTATTTTTTGAAGTCACTGTACTCCATAGCACAATGATGCTGGCTAGATCAGAGATCACACTGGTACAAAGAGCCTTGCAGCTGGGATGTAAAACTAAACTGACTGGAGCACCCAGCTGTGTGATTCATCCCATCTGTTTTACTTCTAATGAACACTGACCTTGCCTCAGAAAATCACAGCTGTAGAAAGTTACTGAATCTGTGTTAATGGCAGTCAGAGTCATGAAGACTGAAACTCACTGATAGTCAAATGGATGGCATTTACGTCACTCGGACCATGGTTCCTTTCTTGAAATGAACATCAAGTATTGTTAGCTAGAGAATGTCTAGAAAACAGTCAGGAGCACATGGTGCTCTGTGGAACCTCAGTTGTACCAAACTCCCTGTTGCCAAGGCTTTCAGTCTACACAGCTTCAACTGGAAAAGAGAAGTAACAGTAGGAGAGTAGGTGTTACCCAGACATTACATGGATGTGCAAAAAACCCCATTAATAGACTTCACAAAAAAACAGGCCAGGGGAAGCAAGAAGATCGGTGGAGACATCAGGTGAAGGAGGAAGAGGTGGGAGGTGCTTTTGTGTAATGAAACTGAGGTTGAGAATCTTGAATTTATTATATATGACTCTGGTGTTGAATATAATCTTCACACAGGAGCTGTAGCTGGTACAGCACAAAACCAAACTGCCTCAATTCTGGTCTCTCCCATCTGTTCCAGACCTAAATGGTCCTCATTGTAGGACTTTCTGTACAGGATAGGAGCTCCTCAAAGATCTCTGTCCTGTTCAGGCTTGCAGAAAGGGGTGTTCTCCCCCATATCAACCAGCTGCAGACTTTGACATATTTATTACAATGTCTGCTCTGACCTCCTGAATTATGTCTATACTGCTGGGATCAGCAGATGCCACCGGAATCTGTAGATGGACCCAGATGTGAATAAAGTGTGCTTTTGCTTTCTGATGAGTTTGGGGGACTTTTTGTTTGTAGGCTCACGAAAGCCTCATAGCTGGTCATTTTCCTGGGCCGGAGGACACTCTGCAGCGTCTGGCAGCTCTGCGGCTGCAGTATCTTCATGGAGATTACTCCAAAATAAGCTGGACCCTTGATGGAATCTACCCAGTTAACAGACTGAAATCCAAAATACTGCACTCAACAAAGAGCAGCAGCAGTACCAGTCACACTCTGGAGAGGAGACGGACCAGCTTCCTTGAAGGGACATTGAAGCGTAGCTTCAAGACGGGCTCTGTGAAGAAGCAGAAGGTAGAAGAGGAGCAGATGATGGAGATGTGGGTAAAAGAAGAGCTTTCAGCTGCTCGGGCAAGCATAGCACAGAAATGGACCAAGCTGCAGGGGCTTTCTCAGCATCAAGCCATGGTGAAGTACATGTCCATCGTAAAGGAGTGGCCAGGTTATGGGTCGACCCTCTTTGATGTTGAGGTGAGTGATTAATAAACTCCTGTAACCACAGCTGAGGAGATGTATCAGTCTGGAGAACAGATGGAGCTGTGTGTAACAGGAGGGAATTTTGGGAACTGGATGCATTTTGCCTTAGTAGTCTCAGGGAAAGCCTGCAGTACCACAATACCCATGAATTATGACACAGCACAGAGCAAGCAAGGTGAGGCATCCTGGTAAATGAAGGGAGACAATGGATTCCCACTTCATTAGAATAACAGTGGAATGGGGTGGAGGAGAGGGGGACTTAAGAAAGTGGTGGCTAGTGAAAATAAAACAAAGCTCTGGTGTTCTTGCCAGCAAAAAGTGCAGTCCTGTTCTGCAGCAGTAAACAGAAACTGTGCAGACTGGGGCATGCACAGCACTGTGCTCAGCCTGCTAGAGTAGGAGTCCACAGTTCAGTTGTTGCTGCCTAGGTGGATCACCATGGGAAGTTGCTTGCACTCACTGTATTATCTGTAAAATAAGAAGTGGAATATTGACTTGGTACATCACTTTAAAATCTGATGAGAGCTGTTCCCTATTACAATTATTTATTACTCAACTAGTGTTTGAATCTTTGCAGCAGAAGTGCCTCCAGTATAGATTCTGCAAGTACCCTGTTTTGTATATTGAATTGAAATGTCCTATAAGAGCTAGAAACAGAGGGCTTTTCCTTGAATGGAAAATTGTTCGATCCTCCACTGCATTTATGCAAAAATCATGTTTCTCTTTCTGCAGTGCAAGGAGGGTGGATTCCCCAATGATCTCTGGCTTGGTGTCAGCACAGAAAATGTGTCTGTCTACAAACGAGGGGATCCTAAACCACTAGAAACTTTCCAGTATGAGCACATTGTTTTCTTTGGAGCACCACAGCCCAACACCTTCAAAATTACAGTGGATGAGAGAGAAATGTTCTTTGAAACCTCCCAGGTATGTGAAAGGACACAGCCACTTCAATTAAGCTTCAAGGAATAGACAGGTTTCTATGCAAGAACTTTTGACTAATGGACTACACAGCCAAGGGAAGATATGAAGGCAGCGTAAGCCTAAAGGGCATGGTGCCTCTTCTTGAATACAGGGATGAACAAAAAAAATAGGCTGGTTAGAAAGTGAAGGAGGTTGAATGGTGTTCCAGTGCATCAAGAATTTTTAGTTCTGGGTGCTCTTCAGTTTGCCTGGTTGTTTTCATTCCTTTTCAGTAGATGAATGGGGAACTTCACAAACTCAAAAAAAAAAAAAGATTTAGTAGAATTGAAGTTGCTTTTCTTTGAGCTAAAAATATTTTTAAGTGTTGCTACAACAGAGCACAAACTTGTCAAGCCTTTCTCTTCTTACTGTCATGTTCATGTGTAGTATTAACATGCAAAATTTATTGCATCATGAATTTGGACAAGGGGAATCTCTTTCAGCAAAATGTCCTGTATGCCTCAGTGCACTGAGGTTTTCAGAGTGCTTATTCTGTGTTACTGTGTTCTCTCCCCAGGTGGGTGAGATAATAAAGATCATGAAAGCATACATCAACATGATCGTGAAGAAACGCTGCAGTGTCAAATCAGCCACCAGTGTGGACAGTCATGCAAGCATCTGGACTAGGTGATATGGATGAACTGGCACTAGTTTAGTCATGGGTATTTGCAACTTGCCAGCACAAGTGTAGCAAAGATGTTTTTTAAGAGTTCAACTGACTACTGTATTTAAAACCTGAAGTGACATCTACAGTACCATAGGATTTGCACCTCTGCCCAAAGACATTAAACAGTAACAACTGTTGTTAAGTACTAATGACCCAAAACTTGTTTTCCCCTTGCTTGTTTGATGAACAATGTACCTTAAAGAAGCAAAGTCAGACGCATCCTCCTCCATGTCCTCTCTGCTGCTTTCAGTATCACCTGTCATACTGGCAGAAAAATTTACAAGAATAATTTCTGCAGGACAGGTGACAGACTTAAGCTTCCTTAAGAATTTTGAACATGCAGACATCTGGGATCATGTGATCACAGCATGGTCTGCCAAAAGAATATTTGTTTTATTTATTTTGCAAACAAATCTAAAATATAAATCACTGTGGGTTTGTTTTTTTTTTCTTCAGGGTATACTAACAATCTGATCTGGTCTTAAAAAGCCTTTGTATAATTGAAGCCAAGTGGTCCAACAGAGAGGTCAAACCCTACGTCAGGGAGCATTAAACAAAGAAACAAATAAAAACACCCAAGGTGGTTTACCTTCCAATAAAAGTTCACAGGTACACGACTGTAAAAAGTGGCACTTTCAGTTAAACTACTAAATACTCCAGTCTAGGAGAAAACCTCTGGGACTAGCACCACTGAAACAGGTCATAAGGTGCCATTCTGAGCACATTGCAAGCAGCACCTCTTGCGTAAAAAATAATGACTGCTTTTCCTCTGTATAGCCCAGGAGGTGAAGATTGTTTTAACAGCATTTCCAGAAGAGCTGCTCTTCACAAACTCCAGGTATTAGATGGAGGTTGGAGATTTACAGTGAGCAGCTTGCTTGCATTAAGATCCTTCTTTCTTCTGGGGGGATTTTAGGAGGACTGGGGTCCCTGAACTTAGTTTTAAGTCAGCTGTTTCCTACTGAGTGAATAGGTGCCTAGATAAATTGTTATAGGCAAGATTTTTACTTCCTCTGTACTACAGTAAGCAGATGCCAAATTCATCATCCACCCCAACTTCTAACAAGAACTGCTCACATCACTGAATCCCCAGATCCCCATCCAGTCTCCTTAGTCTTCAGAACTTGAAAACAATGCTATTTTGCCAAAACAACTGCTTCTTGGAGGTTTTTATAGCTACCTGCAATTTGAAGAAGCAGAATTTTTTTCTTCTCTGTGAAAGATGACAGCCATCTTCAGTCTCTTGACTTCAGGAAGTTGATTGCACTGTTTAAAACAATATTCAAGATCAGTCCCATCATAAATTAGTTGAATTAACAAACAAGAAACCTGGTGGTGAGCCAATGTCTATGACCCTTGTCTAGTCTTGGGATCCCAGAATGCAAAGGCCCATTCTGTTTGTTACTGAAATTGCAGAACTGTATGTAATGTGGGCCTTGTTCCACATTTAAGATTGGCTGTCTCCGTTTCTGAAGTAGCAGCACCTAAGGCCTGTTAGCTATGAAATAGAAATTGCATAGAAAGGAAGAAGTCAGTATGCAACAGGTTCCATTCCAATGCATTATCAAATTGTGCCATATCACTAATACTGTGTTGCAGAGCACTAGTTTTGAGGGTGACAGTACAAGAAGAAACACTGTACATAACCCCTGCTCCTCTCTCATTTCCACCACACTGCAGCATGTGCAAACACTCTGTGCACTTGCTACATAATCAGCCTAACAGGGTGGCCACTGCTGTGCATCATCCCTTCAACTGGAGTTTTGCCTTAAATAGCATCACTGATGGATCCTACAAACACCATCTTGTCATGAGGAATAAAGAGATGACCAGGTCACAGGTGAGAGAGAACAGGAATGCAGAGGCAACCTAAGAAGCAACACTTTGTATACACTGCATACACTGGCTCGATCTCTAATGTATCAGACTAGGCTTGATTATCCCTGTCCTAACTCTGCACTAGCTCTGTGTTCTGGCTCTTGGGTTGCTGCAGGCAGCTTGAACCCACTTGAAACATAACTCCCACTACTATTTGTTGTAATTTTGCTCATTTCTATTACAGAATTCCTTCCTCTGTCTTTTTTAATTTGTAACTGGCTTTACAAGATGAAAGTTTAATAAATTATTGGATTGCACAGGCTGTATTCACTTACAGGCATTGTGTGCCCATATTAAGGTGTTTACTCAGAGCTTAACATGTGAAACTTTTAAGTGAAAAGCAGGCATCATCGGCATGAGGATACAACAACCCTTCCTCCCAGAAGCAAATTTTGGGGTGAATAGAAAATAGTTTGCTGCTACAATGGGGAAGGTTTGTTTCCAGCTTCTGCTTTTCTCTCTGGGGCTGAGTCAGTCATCTCACCTTTGCTCAGTGGGAGATGTCCCACTGGTTCTGAGACGGCTGTTGTGGTCAAAACAGAGCAAGGAATTAATTGTCTCCCAAGGCCCAATCTGTGGGATCAGCTCCATACCTTCTCTTCACCACCTCCAAAGTCACTAATAACAGAGAATCACTTCTGGCTCAAATAAGCTGCCAATCTGTACTTCCCACACAAATGCATGGCCTGGCCACAGTGCTCACCTAAGAGCTTGTGTCACTTAAGTAAATTGGGACTGAGAGCAGCTGAACTGTCAGCAACAGATAGACCATCCCACTGGCAGACAAAAGTTCCCTCAATCCATACACAGGTGTGGAATCCAAGCAGTGATGCTTAATCCCCATTATTATGCTCCCCTATATCCCTTGGTCAGATGCTCTGAGAGCCTCAGGACCCTGGAGATCAGTCTATGCAGTATGACCTCCAACAGTTCATGGATTCTTTTTGCTCCACCTTTATCCTCTTGCATAGACTTTCCAGGTCTTTATTCGAGGCTGCAACTGCCTCTGCCTACTGCAAGCTAGCCAGTCTCCTTTCTGTGCAGCTGTTGGATTTCAAACTGCATTGTTTCATTAGTGTATCTCTATAAAGACAACAAACATGCACTGCTGCAGGTCCAGCATGACTACAACAACACATGTATTTATTGAGTGGTAGCCATGAATAACCACTCAAAGTGGCAGCCAACTAAAAGCCTTCTCTTACTCCCTTTTAAATGTTTGATCATGCTGTCAGTGTGACATGCAGTCCCTCTGGGACCCCACCCAAGTATTTCTGTAGTAGTTAATTCAAGTTTGAATGCTCTGTTTATTTTATATGAACTAGTTTAATGACAATTTATAATCAGCACCTACACCATAAACACAAAATGGTTTATACACAAAGACACTGCCTCAGGTAAGTTGTATCACAAGGTCATGTGTCTAGTTATTACTGGCTGTCAACTTGAAACATTTATTTGTACCTGGTTTTAAAACACACAGCCTCTCCCTATGTAGGCCGTGTGTTCTATTATTACCCGGTACATTTGCTTCAAAGTACCATGCTCCCCTTGGGCCTTTAAGCAAATGTCACACATGAATTCCAGCCCCCTCTGTAAAATAAGAACTAAACCAGTGGGATGCAAATTTGCTAGGCTCTTGGCTACTTTTTTTACCAGAGATTCCTAATGCACAGCTGGATATACACCTTGGCCCCATTCCACTGTGAGCACCGAGGTGAAGGCTGGTAACCAGCCTGCCAGTGACAGTCACTTACCCCATGTGCCAGGTCAGCACTGCTCCAGCACGGCTGTGACTCCCAGCTGCGAGGAATCCATCACGTGGAGCCCCCGGACTCTGCGCCCGTGGTTAGGTCTGACTGAAACGCAGAACAAACGCATTCAGGTGGCTGATCCCAGGTTCCTGCCCAACATCTGATACCCAGCACTGGCCTGGGCAGCCCGGCCAGCAACAGAACAGAGCTCTGGTGTTCCAGAGCCCAGCTCCACCTCCTGCCCATGCTGCCCCCAAGGACATGTCTGGGGCCCCTCACAGCCCTCAGGCACTGGCCCCCAGGCCTTCCCCAAAATGCTGTGAAGGCTCAGGATTACAAATACAAACATGTTCTTCCTGCAAAAGCAGCCACTTAAAAATCCTGAGTGACCATCATAGTGACAGCCTGAGAAGATAAACTCAGTTGGCTCTGTACTGGGTTAGACACTGGGCATAGTTTTTGCAGGGCCACTAAGGAGGCACATACATTAATAGGAGCAACTTACCTGTCTTGTTCCTTTCCCCTATTGCAGTGTGAGGCTGAAGGCAACTCAGCTGCTTCTTGTTTTTGCCCATGGGCACAGCAGTATTTAAAACAGGAGCCAGCTCCTCCCACCTCACCTGTGATGGCCAAACCTTAGTAAGTCACCCTCTTTGAGCAAAGCAATCCAGCAGAAGGCTTGTGATAAAGTATTCAGAAACAGAGATGGCTCTGTAAGATGAGACTGGTGTGGGGTACAAAGGCACTGAATCTGCATGGGAGATACCCTGTTTGAAGAAGGTGCCACAAGAGGGGGGAAGTGGCTGTTGTCCACAGCAAACTCCCCGTTGTTGTGTCGTGAGTACTTGGGCAAGGGTCAAAACACCTGCTCTCAGCTTTCTTGCTTGCAGAGGAGCGGAACAGACCCACTCTGCCGAGGCTGTGGTGTCCTGCTGCTACAGGATGTTCCAGCTGTCCACAGTGGCTGTTGCAGCCCTTTTCCTGCAGCCCACGGCAGTGTTGTGGGGCTGTTGGCAGTGCTCATCCCACGTGTTTCAGCCTTGTGGCTGCTGCTCCGTAGAGGAAATGGTGCTTTCTAGTCCCCTTTCCTGGCAGCTTGCACTGGTGTAAGGCTGCCTGGTTGGATCTTGTGCCTGTGGTGGGGTGTTCTCCATTTGGTGGCTTAAAAGTCAGTGCTGCGAAGCAGGTATGAGAGAGAAGAGGTACAAAGAAGAATGGTGTCTGCAGGAGACAACAAAAGATGGAATTGGAGAAACCCGGTCTTTTTCCTCAAAGCAGCTCACGATGCAAGCCCTGGGCAAATGAGACTTCCCATTATCCACACAGATCTATAATTCACACTCTCACTTAACACATGATGCTCTTCAAATACCCAGATCACGTTTATGAAAAAAGACATTTCAATGAAAGTTCAGTTGCTAACGGTGATGACATTCAAGCATGTGTATTTGTAAAACCATCTCAACCCACTACTTTGTAAGTTTAATTCAAATATGCATATAAGGCTTGTTAGCTTTAACAAAGTGTAAGCACCATGGTTTTGTACAATTACCTGCTCTGAATAATCTCCTAAAAGGGAACATGACACATGACATTTGAAAACAGAAGTTTTATAGAAAGCAGGAACAGTACTCTTACTATCCATATGAGTGTCCCAAGACACAGCATACAGAAGAAGATCTCTGTTCTCATTTGTTCTAGAAAAAAATAAGAGGCCAGCAGGAAGCACATTTTCAAATAATTATTTTGTATTGCTGAAATTCCACTTCTTTAAAAGTCACCTTGGAGTAAATTACTCAATTTACACTGGAAAGTAGTAAAACAAAGAAATGTACTTTTTGCAATTATAGTCCCTTCTGCATTGGCAAAGAGAAATCCATAAGGACTTACAGTCTGTGTTGCAGTACTGTGTCATCACAATAAAAACCTCATCTGGTATCCTCCCCTATCCCCACAAATCTGTTAAAAATCTTAGTTACTGACAGATACTACGATAGAGTGTACAGGAGTTTTCAGTGTGTAAATACCATTGTTGTGGTTTAGCCATAAAGAATATACCCAAGAAAACAGTATTTTATAAAGGCATTTATGCTGTGCACCATTTGCAAGTTAATTTGCCATTAACAGAATATTCCCTCTCTAGTACTCTATCAACTCTCATCGTAAAACTCCAGAACTAAATGGGAAAGGTCCATTAGAGTGGCAACTGAATTTTACTCTCCAGAAAGTAATCTGTTTTTCCTAAGCTAAGTTCTTTAATATTGCTCATAGGTCTTACTTTAAAACTGTGCAGTATCTGTTCAATTTGGTCGGTAAGAACTTTATGTAGTTCTTGACAACAGAATGAATTTGACTAACTTTTAGAAACCTGGGTGTTATATATCCCACTGTGCTCCATACACACAGCAACAGCAGATATATGAAGGGCTCAAACAGTAGCTCCGACTTGTAGCAACAAAAATTGTAATGTTTGGTCTTCATTTATTTGCAGCCACACAAAAAAAAAAATCGCTAGCAGGCCATGCAATTTACTTACTCCTTTCAAAAATGTTTACATGTATAACATATGTCCAAAGCAACAAGCAGATGGTGCATTTGGTTTAAGGGAAAAATGCTGAGTACAACAAAAGCATCAAGTCCAAAGGGTGCTCATGCACAAAGATTTGTTGATTTCTATATCAATTAAGTTATTGATGCAGAAACACTGTTAAAACAAAAACGTTGGCTGGTGTAGTGGCAGATGTGGATTAACCTTTCCATGACCCAGAGTATCCAAGGACTGGGCAAAATTCAGGAAGAGGAACTGAAATTGTACACTTTTTGCCTGGAGCTACAACAGCTGGCAGATAGTCTGTGCTCTGGGATGAACGAGTTTTAGGATGCCTTCTCAACTCTATTGCTCTGGGACCTGGGAAAGCATTTCTCTGCTGCCATTTCCCTGTGCTTCATCTTTAGTTTTAAGATTAATGTTTGTGAAGCAGATGACCTCGCTGTCATCTTGCACAATAGGATGTTTCTCCCAGCAAGCCATTACTGGAGCTAAAAATAACACTGACCTTTGACCAGCAGTCAGAGATTTTGGAGGTCTGGAATTCAGAGTTCAGACATCACTTAAAATGAATACATCTTATGCTTTAATTGCAAGTGTTACTTGGCTGGAAGTAGTTTAACTTTGCCTATACTTTAAGAGGCATTATGTAGGGAGCCTTTATACACTGCCTTAATTTGGGCCTCGAGGTGCTAATGAACTACACCCTGATTAGAACAAAAAGGCACAGAGGAATGTTTCCTGTGTAAGCCTGGAGCAGCTTGATAAAAGCTAGGCATAACTAAGTTTTCAACTGCAAAAAGAAAATTAACAGCATTCTTTTTAAATACATCAAACACACACCTACTGGCTTTAATTCTGATCACAGCCCCTGTGCTATGTGCTTTTTTACCCAGTGATTAATGAGCCATACCTTAACTCTGATAACTGCTTCCATGGAAATAAAACCAGTGTAAGCAGTTCAGTGTTTTATTTAACTTTATTCTTTCAATAACAATACTGCCAAATAATCTTCCTGTGTATTTCAAATGAAGGGGGTTATTCACCTGCACTAAGACCATAGTGCTTACGCAGAAAAGAATTACCAGTGATTAGACAACTTGGGTGTGATGAAACAAACATGAGAAATGGGGCCTGAAAAACTTATTTACATAATTTATAAGAATAAAATATACAATTTTTAATAAAAAGTATATATCCTTTTGTGTTGAATAGGATTTTACTACTAATTGCCACTTTCCCTTTCAGATTCACACCTAAAAATGCTCTGAGTATAAACATCTATAAAACTAGTAAATCTCAAAACATGGGAACTTGTAAATAATTCCCCCCACTTATTACTGTAGTTAGAAAAAGACAATAACCAACATCTTTTTAGTCCATTAAGTTAGAAGTCATTTGGCAAAGCACTTAGGCATACAAGATAAACCAGAAGACATCAGGAACCAGACTTTGCAACGTTTCAAACACTTCTCATACCAGGGGAAGTTAAAGAATGAGAGTTATTTTCATCATAACTACATTTTCTACAAGTTACCTCAGGAAAGCAAATGTTCACAATTGTGCCCGAAGTACCAAACAAACAACAAAAGTGCTTACTTCTTTGATCAGCAAACTACCACAATGGCTTCTTTACCGTGCCCCTTCAGGCAGATCTTAACAGGCTCAAAGCGGTATCTACGAGGAGTTCTCTACTTCTCAACACAAATGATAAACACTTGCTTATCAAAATAGTGCAAACAGGAACAAAGAAAAGTGCCATCAACGTAAGTAAACTGCAGGAAAAGAAGGCAGTTGAACATTGTGACCTTGCTCTGCTGCTTCAGAGGAATCAGTAGTACTCTTCTCAGCACATCAGGCCAATATATTCCTATTTACCACCTCACGCCACCACCTCATGCAGAATGGATTTGGTCTTTGGCATATCCTCCTTCATAAAAGTAAATGCACCTGTTCTTTGTACTGTGCATTAAAAGAAGTCAAAAGACTCTTTCAAAACATTAACTGATCAAATCATTGAGTAATTAATATATACAACTCTGTCTTCCCTTTTTCCCTTTATAGCGTTCTTTGGAGTGCATAGGAAAGGCTACAGTGACACATCACATACAAAAATCAAGTTTAAGTTTTATGAAAAATACTCAAGTATTTTTAGCATTTATGTACACAAGTTTGTTTACCATATATTCTCAGTCTTTCCTTAGACGT
Organism: Melanocharis versteri; assembly: GCA_013397845.1. NCBI lineage: Eukaryota > Metazoa > Chordata > Aves > Passeriformes > Melanocharitidae > Melanocharis > Melanocharis versteri. The sequence goes on along the minus strand of VZTG01000864.1, from coordinate 1,370,510 downwards.
ATCTTTTATCTTGTTTCTTGGACAGATGACACATTTTACCTATAAAGTTATAGGCTGGTAACTATAAAATTAGGCATTTAATCCTAGTATAAATAAGAGCATTGGGAGAAGTAAATTTTAAGTGTATTCATTAAAGTGATGTTGCATGAAGTACTGTTGGCATTAATTCATTCCATCAAAAATTCCAGTAAAGAGAGATGATACTCTAAATTAAAAAATACAACAGAACTCTAAACACCTTGCATCTTAAAAGGCTGAGGCCAAATGTAAAGAATTACCATAAAATTGAATAAAAATTGCACTTGTATATATATGAACTAATTTTAGCCCCAATTAATAACCTTGTTACTTTTCCAAAAAGAAGTAATAAAACATCAAGTAGCTCATTTCTTATGGCTTCACACAGTGAAGTTCATACTTAAATTCATCAGAAGAAAGTTTTTCAATAGCTATCTTTTGCAAACATGTCATCAGTTTCATCATCATTCATCCCTCTTTGATAGCGTACAGAAGAGAAGGCACTCCAGTGAAGACGCTTCTTTTTGTACAGGTACCGTACCAGTCCAGCAATGAACACCAAGACAATTAGCAGGGCAAATGCTACAGCCACACCAGTATGATTAGAACCTGAAACAGAACAAAAGACAAACAGTCATTATTTAAGAGTTTTGGCAAGAATATTTTGTCATAGGATTGATGCTTAGGTAGCTACACACTAATACTGCACAGTTAGCTCAAGTCAAGGCAAACTGCTTCATATTAATAGTCTTTCCTTCATTGCATGGGAAGTTAGATGCTGATTCACAGGAATGCATTAGCTATTTTTGATCATTCTGTTGTTAATTTACTAATATGTAGGCTGGAAGGGACCTCTGGAGTTCAAAGAAACCTACTTGTAAATGCTGCACTCAGAGATTTGTATACTTCATAAATCTAACGAGACCCTGGGCTCTAGGAATGGAAGGTAATTATACTTCCTTCAGACTGAAAAGATCTTGTTGAGGTCTTCCTTAGTGGCACAAAGTTTAAATCTATTCCTGCATTTACACTTCAGTAAAAATGTATACGAAATCAGAAAGATTCCACTGCTTCTCAGGAACTTGCTCACTTAATGCTCAGGTAACTGCTTGCTTTCCTGTACAAAGCCAAGGATGAGGGAGTAAAGGCCTAAGTCTCTTTCTGGAGCTATGGGGTGACATTTCCAGAAGCCTCCCCAAGACTGAAAACACGATGTGCAGTACCTGCTTACTCAGCATCTCTTACAAGACTCCACCAACACAAACTCACCCATGACAGATACCCTGTGGTAAGAAGCAAAAGCAACGACTCTACACTTTCTTGTAAGTGGACATTTCAGTTCTCCTTCTTACCCACTGAGCTGATAGTCAGAGCCAGGAAAATTCCTAGACAATTTGTCTCTGAATGAAATTTTATGGCTGAACAACAACAGCAGATTCTTGCTTAGGCAGAGGTACTTGATGGGTTTTTTCATAAATTGCACTTCCATTATTTCAACACAGACTTAATCCAATAAACCAGAAATTCCTGAAAACAGTCTCTACAAAATTAAGTCTCTGCTAAAATCAATGCTTCCGTACCTAAAGGAGCTTTACAAACCACTCTGCTTCGACTACGCGCACAGTCAACTTTGGACCACATGCCAGTTGAGGACAGGATAACACTGCATTTTTCATTGGCTTGTGCAGTTTTATTCTCCCAGTTGACATAATTAACTGATGAGCCATCCAGCCAGCTCACGGACTGACCTGTTGAAAAAAAATTAGTCCAGATCACCAAAACATCCTGCAATGCTACACAATGCCATTCACAAGCTACTGATTTCTTTACATTGCTAAATGGAAAAGGGCTGACTATCCATCCCATATATTAAAAGCATGAAATATCAACACACAACTTTTAGCCACCTCTCTTCTCTAGACCTTTAGCAATTGATGCACTTGCATCAAACATTAGGCAGCAATAACAGAGGTGGGAAAAATTAATTTCAGGGACTCCTGATTACCCTGAGTGTGCAACAGGAAGAGACTTAACTAAAATGAAGCCCAAAGTGCTTTAAAATGTTAAATGAGGGATTCCAACCTCAAGTAGAAGTTACTGTAGACTACCAACACTACAGAACTGTTCTTATTTTAGGACTTATGCATTTATATTTACAATATGAAACATTCATGCTCATACATTGTTGCTACTTCTTACCCCTAAAGCTCTGATCCAGGCCAAGCCATACATTCCTGGTGATGAGATCATGTTCCTTTATGTGTGTGCTCACAAATGCATTTTCTTCAGCATCCACTATAGTCAGAAGGGTTGCTGAAGGATCTAAGGGGCAGAGGAAACCAGTCAGAATTACAACTTACAAGATTTTTCATGGTGCTGGTACACTGAGTTTTCTGTGGGAACAATTACTATGGGAAAGGATTTGCTGATCTGGGCTTGCAAAATTAGCTTAGAATAACCTTCAGAATAAAGATACGAACCTCCCATCCCCTAAAATACGGCATGTTATACGAGATGACTTCAGATGACTGGTTATTGTAGCAGGTTATACAAAATAAAATGGGAGTAAGCTTACTGCAGCTGCAGACTACATACATGGAAGATATCAAGAGATGCCTGTTGAGAACCACTAGTCCTGCCCAAGTAATAGGCTTTCAAAAATACAGTTGAACAAAAAAACCTCAGCATTTTGCTGAGTCAAGTTAATTTCTAAATCAATCCTCTCACTGTACCTCAGATTTTTATGTACAGTAATTAAGGAATAAGAGGGAGGAAAAGGCATGTTACAGAGGCATGCTCAGAGTACACCCATCCTCTACAAGTATATATAAATGTAAGACAGATGCTTTATCTTTCAACTACCAGACCAAGCTGGACTCAACAGAAAACTGCATCCAGGACTGGGTTTTTTAGATCCTAAATAGTTGAGTCCAACGTCACACCGTAAGATAATTCCATGAAAGAAAGTTATGACAGTCACTAACTTCTATGTTAGGGTGATTAAAACTTCTGTATATGAAACTGATTAACACTATCTCTGCAATACAATTCCCCATGTAGCTCAGCAAAGAAGAGAGAAAATCCATTAATCTGACATAAAATTAAGTTTTTTACATGCCTTAATATCTATAACATACATGCTTTGAACCATTTGATAGGTTAGCAAGCTCCCTATTAGCAAGCAGCTATGGCAAGGATATAAGAAAGCCCTGCCAACAGCACTAAGTTGGCATGCAGATAAAATGTTTCCCTCCAAACTGTAAGCATTAAATTTCTGAATCCTCTGCAACTGGCTACCTGCATTTTATCTGCCGACACCTGTGTGCTAAGTGCTCTGTAGCATGCTGCAGTACTTTATTAAGAATTTTCATCAGGTGTTCAAAGATAAAGCTTGCTATTGTCTTTCCTAAACTAAAGGAGCACAAAAATGGCAAAGCTGAAGTACAACCAGCGTAAGGTCTTAGGTTGTTGGGTTTTATTTCTTCTCAAATAGTGGACTTATAATGAGTTGAAATGTGATAAAGAGTCTCAACCTACTCAGCTTCTGGCAGATTCTCTTCGCCTCTTCCACGTTATACACGGAAAAATTGTAGAATGCCATGTCAAAGGCGTAGCAGTGATCCCTGTACTGTTCCCACTGCAGGGAGCCACTGCTCTGCGGGCATCCAGAGGCTCTGCTCGCTTGCTTTGACTCTAGTTTTCTCTCTGCAAAGACAAAGACATTGATGTTATTTCTGCTGCAGCAGTTTGTTCACAGTCTCTGGAATAACAGGACAACAAGTGTTAACAAGGGCTACTACTCCTACCAACAATCACTATTCAATTAGCTTACATTCCTTTTTCTCGTGTCATGGATGAATTTATTTAAAAATGAGCATAAGAAAAATCCCAAAGGCTTGGGAACAATTTTTTTATTGCTTTTTTGTGGGTTTTGACATTTGTTGTCTATATTTGATAAGTACTTTGATTTAGAAAAGATACATACATTTGATATTCATATCACAGGTGATCAAGAAGTAACCAGATTTGATTTAGGTTTTCACCAGTGGAATGATGAGAATTTATCTCCCTCAAGCATTAAAAAGTGTTTTATCATTCCTGATAGAAAACTCTTCTTAAAAAGGGAATCGTGCAGTATTTCAACCTTCATTTCTACTTCTAAATACAACATGTAAAGACAACTACACAAAACCTTAAAAATAACACTTACTGTTTGGAGGGCTATAGCAAATGGCACCTTCAGCAACATTAGTACATTTTGTACGGTTCCAAAATCCTTTAGTATCCAACAGAACACAGTTCTCAGTAGTATTTGAGTTTTCTAATTCCCAGGGATAGTAGTCAAAGTCACTTCCATCTGACCATTCAAAATTAGCTTTACTTCCCTAATTAAAGAAAAAACCCACAACTTTTAAACCACAAATGACTGTGCTTTAAATCTCATCCATCATGAATTAAGTTATGTAGCAATATTTGTTCCTTGTAGAGTGATACATTAAAGAGCAGGCGGTCGCATGTAAATTCACAGTAAATAAATGTACAACATAGTTTTCATTTTCTTAACATAGAAATTTTTATTATTTGTGGGAACTGAGAAAGTACAGCACGTTCACGAGTTTAAACCTGCAATGTGCCTGTTTTATCCTATGGGGGAACATTTTACTTAGTTCCACTCTGCTGTTTCATTTAAGCAATCTACCTTCTCTGCTATGAACATTAGTGGATATGTTGCAAAATGCAAAACTGTTGAGATGGCCTCAGTGAGTAGAACTGGGCAGCTCAGGGATGGTTTGCGGCGCTACCTCCTACTTCAGATTCATTCTTGGAAACCCATGACAATGAGGAGGGAGTTGTGAGGGACCCATTCTGTCACAGCATAGGCAGAGGGAGCACAGGTGTGCACACAAGTGACACACCTCTGCAGAGGGGTATTCCTGCCAACTACTACGACCAGGTCTGGCAATTAGCGAAGGGAGCAGGGTCAGCGCCGCAGGCTTTTGGCTCCACGGTAAAGCAGACAGAGGAAGAAGACCTGCAGGTGCCTCTTGCTGTTGTGTTTCCTGGTAGAATGGACACTTAACTTACTGAGAGCCAGCTCCTGAACTGCTCTGGAGAGCCAGTCCTGACCTCAACTAAGCAGGTTCCACACAGCCTTGTCTGTCTCTAAAATTTGCTAATGAAATCTGATTCTACAGAGGGCCATAAAGTCTGCAGTGCTCCAGGGGTAGCACTGCAAATCACTCTTCCTTGTGCTGCAAGGAATGATGAGGGAACACTGTGTTATTTTAAACTGTCAGGTATTAGGAAGAAATATCTTAGTGTGCCTACATTCACCAAAATTTAATATTAACACGTTACACACGGTTAAAAATATACTACATGGAAAAGACATTCTAAGGAACAGGAAAAAACCATCAGGAAGTATTTCGTATCTTGTCCAAAATACTATTTACAGATCTGTTACTGACATCCTCAACAGTATATACTTACATCATGAATTGACAACCCAAGCCACAGAGGATAACCATCCTGTTTGACAATATCTTCTAGAAATAACTGTTCCGATTCACTGTGTACACTTGCTAAATCACTGTTATTTTGTTTGCATGATCTCAACGCCTCATACCACGTTAATTTTTTCTGAAGAATCCTGTATGTTCTGTTTCCATGTGGAATAGTCTCAGGCAATGGAGGCTTGTGCTGTTGGTGTCCTATTTCAAAGAATAAGAAATAAGTTGTGTGCATTTCTTTCACGTTACTAGGAAAAATAGAGAAAGCATTAAAATCCATCTGTATCAGTGTAACTCAAGCATTAAACTGCTCAGTACAAGCCACTTCTATCAAGTTAGTTTACTTTTGCTACTTTGAACACTGAGTTCAGCAGTTGCTGGACGAGCACAGCAAACACATTTCTCCTTATCAGAGTATTACAGCAGTGATGCAGACTGACCAGGCGACCCCAGATGCTCATGACAACTGTGCCATGTGTTTCTCTAGGAGCAAAACCAAAGCCTTATTCAGCAGGAACCATTATTTAAATTATGACCCTCATCCAACACACCAATACTACTCACCTCTTTCAATTTTACAGGCGAGAATACTGTACATGTTGTAGTGATTAGCATGCCAACTTTGAGAATAATTATAAATATCCCAAAACCCATCAAGATTTACACCAGCAAAAAAGCTGTTCTTCGTTATGATAGGTCTTCCCAGCCTCCAGTTATTGTAAGTCAGATGAGTTTCATCATACCACTTGAGAACTTTATCTGTGGAAAACATTGCATATTTATTAAAACACTGGCATTATGTCTACCAATACCATTTAACTTTGAATATATTAATGATATTAACAGATGTTCACTTTGGAAAAAATGCTAGGATACTGCAAGTTACTCTAAATCAGTTCCATATCCAATGCTAAATATGTTAGCATTACTCATCCTGGCCACTTTAAGTCCTGCTTTCCAGGGAAATCAAATTTAGACTAAACAGAACATATTGGATCTAATTATCACTCAAACAGAGAGCATGTCAGGTTATTTTCTTCTAGAAGATAAGTACAAATATAAATAGTTGTTGCAGGTTTGCATTCTTTAGTTATAAACTGAAACATTCAAGAAACATGCACTTAATGCTGCAAATTTTGTCTCCAATCCAGTTAATAAGAAAATACCAAACCCTTATATCTTACCACTGTCATCATAAATCACACCCAGCCAGACCCACAGAGCCAGACCGCTGAACGAATGAAGCTGCTCAGTAACAAAGTTATTCTCTTCTTCATCTCGAACACTCAGAACAAATGCTTCGGGGTCTGTTGAAAATTTTTTTACATTACTTTCTTAAAAATTCACCTTTCAGTTACAAAATAAATATATTTTTTTCTATTACTGTTAACAATTATTACAGATAGGTCAACAGCATGTAAAGGCCAGACTTTTATAACATAATAACTAATTGAAGAGTGCAAAAATTATTTCCAAATGTATTATCAATGGTACTATCTCTGGTTTTGTGGATAAGTGAAAGATTTCAGCTCCAGAGATATTTGTGGGTCCTACTGTCACTTCAAGTAGTAAGTGGTAAAAATTCTCTGCATAGAACATAAAAATATCAGCAAACTTTCATGATTTGCTTGAACTGCCCTAGTAGAAAAACAGTATTAAGAAAAAGACTGAACTGAAATCAATTCACAAAAAAATAAAAACATTTTTTGGAAAGATGAATGTCTGAAGGTTTAAGACAAGAGGAAAGCTGTTCCTGAAGTTATACTTTATTCAGGATGGACAGAAAAAGTCCACGTGCTTTTCAGTCTATTTACTTTGTTCACCAGAGTGTTCCACATAGCAAAGCTAGGGGCAGCAGGAAACCATGAAGTAAATGTAAAGCCAGAATGTTACCAAGGGGATAACAATTACCCAAACTATTTAAAACTGGCATATTATAAAAAAACCCCCAACCAAACACAAAAACCTTGCCATTTTTCAGAGATCTCAGAGTTCAGGAGTTCCAAGCTGCCTCTTTCTTCAACTCTCCTATCCATGCTCTGGCACTTTTTATTAGGGTAGTGCAAGGGCAAACAGCATCAGGCAGTGCAACACTACTGCATTGCTGCTACAGCCTTTCTCAACACTTACTCTGCTGTCATTATCAGACAGTGACTCAGATCTAACACTCATCTCCCCCAAGCTGATCTGAGTCCATAAATACCTGCACTATGACAAAGTACTTACTCATGTTCCTGCATAAATGATGAGCTTCATGAGGCTTCAGTTCTCTCCATCTATTTTTTGTTATCATAAAAGTGTAACAATTGTTTCTAAATGATATCCAGGGTGTATTTTTAATCTTATGTGGGCACTTCACTTGTGTAACTTGTTCTTTTTCAGTCTTCTCTAAAAAAAGGCAAGACAACATCAGGACATGAATTACTAATAACACCACCTGACCTGGCACCCCACAAGGCACTTTCAGGTACCACTTAAAAACATGTAAGACAAACTAAGTGCCATCCTTTAAATGTGTAATGCATTGTTGTTTTCAGTTTCCTCATGATGGTGATTTTTCTAAAGCAACAAAACCAGTAGTAAGCTCTACTAAAGAATACAGACACTTGCAAGTTTTCACAGTTACCTTAAATAGGTTTTAAAATAAAATCCCTACATAAAAGTGTTAAGTGTGGGCCAGTAACTAAAAGCTCTTATTGCCTCTTGCGCAAGGGCGATCACTGTAACAAATAAGCTACTTCACAGCTAGCAACACACCTTAGTTCTATGGCTTTATCTAATACTTGAGGAGTGAGAGAAGGACTCCTCCTGCAGTTGCCTGGATTGTAAGCACAAAGTAGTTAATGGTGTCGCAATGCCACACTTTACTGTGACTCAGGATGTACAATGGCTTGTGTATCCTCACAGAAAAAAACCAAAACCAAAACAAATCATAATGGTCTCACAGGGAAGAGTCTGTGGTGATCTCTCAGAAAAATCTTTTTCTGAAGGATACACAACTAGCACAGCACTTTCCTGAAAATAAAAAACCACATCCTACTGTAGGATGTGTTATAATTAGTAGATAATTAGAAGGGTTTTGTGAACTTCAGATAATGTTAATTTTCAATTCAGTGTCTACCTTCTACCTTTCTTCTCCATATAGTCATGTACCTCCTCCCTGTAGAAGACTTCCATGTCTGAACAGATTTCAGGAGGTCCCAATATTAAGATGTAAATAGTACAAAGGTAGTTTAATCCTCTCCCACAGGCAAGTGGGAGTATGTATCAATAGTATGAAACAATCTTAGAGAAGCAGTGCAAAGATAGAATCAGATGGCAATAAGGGTGCTGATCCAACGCATCCATGCTGAATCTATTTCTAAGGAATGATTAGATTAAGACCAACAGGTGCATGCCCCTTGTTTTTTTATGGCATAGAAATCATAGAAATGTCTGAGGAAACGTAAATTTCAAAAAGTTGTAATTTTGAAGTTACAAGCTGGAATCATCAAATACGTTTAATAATAAAATAAAAGACAACTTTTATAAAAATTATGGTAGCGTACATACTTTCTGATGCATAGCAAAGAGCACCTCGATTTTCAGAGGAACAGTCAGAAGTTCTCCAGAAGCCATCAGTATCCAAAAACACACATTCTTCATTTGTTTCTTCATCATCTTCAGACCAGCGACTAAAACTCACATGTTTCCCATCCAGCCAGCCATAATGTTTTCCACCCTAGCATTATTTACGCAAAAGGGATGAGCTTACATAGTAAAAAAATATAAGGTGCAGAAAATAATAAGATAACATATTTACACTGGCGAGACATTTTCAGTGTCTCTGAGGAGAGCTGTAAGTGTTCCACTGCCCTCATGATCTGACCTCCTGCTCACAGTATAACAAGTTTGTTATTTTAACTTTTGCAGCTGCAAAATTACAAATTAGTTGAATGGCAAATTATCCAAAGGTGATATTTCACTACTGTGCTTAGGGAGGAAGGCCTAGCAATGGGATGTCCAAATTGCATCACATGCATCTGCAAAGCAATGGTAGATATAATCTCCTGGTCTTGGAAAACTGGTAATAACTGAGAAGAAAGTCCAGTCTCAGTCATTCCATATTGAGTTGAAAGCAATCTATTAAATACTTAATTGATTTAATACATCAGATGTGTTCCTGCCCTGGAGGATGCAGGAAGAAAAAACCCACATACAAGCATTTAAAAATCTTATATTTGAAAGTCTTCGGGAAATCCCCCTGCTGTTGTATAATTCACTTGTATCTTTCTTTTGTGTCTGATTTCAGCACTGGAGCAACAGGTTCTGTTGACCAGCTGCATTATAATTTCCTTTCATGTGACATTTTAATTGTGCCCAAATAATGAAGTGTTGCAATAGTGAAGAGCCAGTGCATGCCTGAGCTATATGCCCCAAAATGAATCATTTGATCGTCATTTACAGATAAAAAAATCAAAAGAGAAGGGAAAATAGATTGTCTGGCTTCCCCATCTTCACTAAGATTAAATGGTTGTTTCCTTTAAAGATTTAAAAATATTCTCCGTGAAGTATATACTCCAATTTCTGTTTTCCCCTACTTTGCTGAACTATTCAGTAGCCCATAACTGACATTGGAAGAACATAACACCACAGTGCTGAGTGAGCACCACCAAACTTTGTAGGTAGGGCACTTCTAAAAAAATTCTAACTTTTTTCTCACAATTATCTCCAGATTCATGTGCTTGACAAAAAGGATAAACCCTGCCAGCAAGCCTAAGCCATCTCATTAACAGCTGAGACAGCTCTCAATCCACAATAAATATTTTCAAGAGGTCCTCCAGCTAATAAAGATAAAAAGCAGCACCTCCTGCATTATTTCAAATTTTTTGAGAAAAAAAAAACATAGGGAGAAAGAAAAAGCCACTGACCTGTCTCAGAGATGCCTACCTCAAACTCAAAACATGGGCATAAATAACATGAAGTAATGACGGAATCTAAGTTACATTTCTGAAGTTTATCTCCACAAGTATTCAATGATTCATTTTGAATTTTATTTGCCACTTCTAGTTTCTCCCTTCCCGAACAGATTTTTGGGTCATCTTTCTAGAGTGGTACTGTAAACAGTCGTGATGGTATTAAATGGCAACACTAATTACTCATTTGTTAATAAAAGAGATGACTCAGACACCTATGTTGCCGCCACCCTACAATATTTCCCTTCATGATCAGTCTTTTAAAAGAATTTTATCATCATGACCATCAACTCGTCCAGTGGAGTTCAAGAATATGTAACTTGGAGAACTGAAGGTTTAAAACATTTATCTTGAGACACTCCAGATGGTTATCCCTCAATGAAAACAGTTAGACCAGAAGCTAATTTGTCATTGCATTTCTTTAACTCAGGTTTTGTTTCACATGACTGTAAAAATTACCTTAAGCCACAGACTGAGGAAAAAACAAAACTTACATCTCTGCTGAAGAGTCCAATCCAGAGTGGGTAATTATGAAGAGCAGCCTGAACAGCGAGAAAAGCCTGCTGGAACTGATCTGTGATGCTAACCAGCTGCATCTTGTTATTTATACATGCAGCCATTGCATCATTCCAGGACAAATTCTTCAGCATTACCATGTATTGAACATTTTGATAGCTCAATGTTTCATTAATGACTTGCTCTGTCTGGTTATCAGCAGTTCCTACACATAAGAAATCCAGTAATTAGGTAGTTAAATACTGTAATACATTTTAAACTCCCAATGTCTCTAACAATCAGAAAAACCTGTTGGATTACACTTGGGAAAAAAACAAATCTTAGATAGTAGATTATGCTGATAATTATAGTAAGAAGCAAACATCTTTGATACCTTAGATAGAAAAATATATATTAAAAATAATTATTATTTTCAGACAATGTATTATTAAATATCTTTTTCTCAAGTTAGGTTCACATCTTTCTGTACGTTATTTTTAACTAACTGCTAAATAATTTATTGAATTAAAAACATATTCTATAACTTTAATTACACACAAATGGGAGAGCAAGTGCTCTCTGCTGTAATATAGCAACAGCTACAATTGACTCATTTATCTCTATGGAGCCTGTGGATTTATGCTTATGCAAATCTAATAGGCCACAAAACCTGTCTATGCAGATCTTGGTATAGCACAGTCCCAGAACTCCTTACTGCCATCCATGAACATAGTGAGAACTGATTTTGCCTCCACTGAACTAACTGCAGAAAATCCAGCTTGCATAGGGAAGGATATAATTCACTATTTGTGCTCTAAACAAGGAGCATTATCACAGTTACCAGCACCACACCTGAAGGCACACAGCTCAGTGATGCATGGCTACTGCACTTAATAGAAGATGCAAATCCTCCTGTGGGTGGTAAGTTCAAGCATACAAATGGTAACCCCAAAAGCTTTATACACAACCAAAAATAAATTCATTCTGCAAAAGGCAGAACCTTCCTGATATGCAAAGTAGAAAAATGCTTGCAAGGGGTGGGGGCAGGCATCACTCTATAAATAATAGTATATAAATGGCTGACAGATAGGCTGACAGGGCTGTTTTCCAAAACACAAGATGACAGAAACACAATATTAATTTGACATTTACAGCTTCCAATAGATCAGAAAACTGACAAGGCTCAAACAGATTGTTTCAAGCGGTTTCTGTCTGCTGCCAAATGCTTTCACTTAGTAAACAGCTACAAAAGAGAACCATGGAACCCAGGGTGCCATCACACATCAAGGGGTACCAAATTGGAAACAAGATGAGTAAGTAAAATGTTCATTTCTGAAAAAATAATTGCTGATGATTACCATCTCAAGAAATTTTGCAAATCACAATCATGCCAAGATTTCCAATGAACATGAATCATCTTCTTCCCTATGATAAAACCCTAGACAATTTGGACTCTCTCACAACTGTCCCTACAACCTGCTGAGGACTCTCCCAACCCAAACTATCTTTAGATCCCTAACATAGTATAAAACCAGACCATAGCAGGACACATTCTCTGTCAGTCCAAAAACCTTTCTCATTACACCTTCTACAGCTGTGGCAAAGAAACATTGAGCATTTAGTCACTTCAGACTAATAAGAGATTGATTTAAACAGATACATTGTCAACTTCTGATTCATAAAAGTCTCCTTTTCACATTTTTATGACATCTCTTCCATCCAGACTTCTAATCTTAACACTTAGAATTTCTGGAGTATTTGGCACTGAGTAAAGAAGATTCTGTATGTTAAATGGAGGTGGGGGGGGTAGGAGGTGGAAATCTCTGCCTATTTGAGAATGAAGAAGGTGGGCGTAGTCTTGGGCGTTTTGTACACCTAGGTTTCTTTGTGTTTGATTTTTTTTTAGAAGATAGCATGTTCATCACTTAAAAGGATTATTTATATAAAGGAACCTACCGTGAAGTGGATATGCTGAACATTAGCCCATAGCAGTAATTAAATGCACATAATAACTATATGTGTTTGATCTTGTTCCAGTAATTGGTATTGGCCAACCCACATGGGGACATCTGAATATTATTTTTAGTTCGGATTAAAAAATCCCACTCACACCAGCTCTCAAGTGTGCTCTGGGGAGAGACCAACTTCAATATTAAGAGTCTATGATACCTTATGTTCTCAAAGAACTAAAGGACAGAGGATAAATTTAAGGAGGATTTAAATATTTTGAGAGTCCTTCCTAGGGCTTCTCACTTCCACAGTTCTGAAAAGGAAAAAGGAGTCACTTGTCCCACCCTTCAATGTACATGAATATGTACATATGTATCTCTATACCCACAGAACATTAAAGACCCGTCTGCTGAAGTATAATTCCACTGAAACCACACAAAGGCTCTCAGGAAAAGAGATTCTCCCTGAACGGGGCTATGAAAACAACGGGGAAAATTCGGAATGGCTGACAAAATATGCCCCACATCCTCCTCTACACTCTGCTTTTCTAAAATTTACTGCTCAGTCTCTACAAGAATCTTGCTCTTCAAGTGAAATCACTTACATGCATGAAAGTCTCCTGGCACATGCACCTTAAGTTTAAACTCTGGCTGCAATTTATTCTGACTCTTCAGACTTACCTACAGACCGCTGGCATATACCCAAGAAGTGCCTGTCAGCACAAGCAGTGAAATTCCATGTTCCAACATACTGTGATTTGGGATCATTGAGGATTACACCGCACTGATTGTTAAATTCTTCATCAAAAAGCTGAGAAACAGAAATATCCTTATCAGACTCAAATAAGGTATAAACATACTTGTGTAGAGGTGAAGTTACATGAGTCTAGGAGAATCCCAACTGTCTGAACTTGTTTAAGAAGTTTCACAGGAGTGGTGCAATACAAATTACCTGTTTTACAAACACTACCGGGTGCTGGGACTCAGAAAGTTTTCCTAAGCTAAATACACTTCAGAAGTTGTCATCCAAGTGAAGGTAAACAAAACACCAATACTGTCAGCCACCCTGTTGGCCAATTAAAATGACTAACTGGGGAATTTGGTCTGTTACATGGGGGGGTTTTTTGACACAATATTCCAAATTTCATTACTCAATAGGCAAGAGAAGTCAAAAGTCTGAACTTACATCCAGTGGAATTTTCCTTAATCTTCCTGTCAGGAGTGGGTGAAAGTTACTATACAACAGTCTACTCTCATCTATCCATTTGTTTTCCCTTGTACTGAACAGGAACTGTAAACCAATCCAAATATCTTTTGGCAGGCCAGGAAGCAAGGATGTTATATAATCTGTTAGACAGAACAGTAAATGTACATATTGTGGTTAGGAAAACAACAGTAAACATCTGAAAGAATACTTCTCATAAGTAAGACAATGCAATCCCTGTTTGTGTTAATTTAATTTTTCCAGCCCTTCATGATTGCCAAATGCTTATCATCCCTTCCTTCCATATGATAACGCCTTTCATATTGATTTTATCTGAAAGGAGCAGGGTATTGGTATTTGTCCTTCAAATTCTGAGCTGAGGAGAAGGTGGGGGATTTAACTTGTTCCTTTGCCCACTAATTTGGAGTCTTTTTCTTACGCACAAATTTAAGAAGCTGCTTTTCCAGAAGCCTGCAAGATCTTCTATTGTCTCACTGCCCTTTCTGAATTGATGGAGGAAGTCTTATCTCCCATCTTTCTCTTTCACAGAACATTTTTTGGATTCTGGCAGAGTTTGTCCACCCTACCACCAGAGAAAGCAGGACAGATCACAGGAAATCAGATTTAGCTGAAAAAAAATTCAGCCAGGCAAACCTTAAATCAGACCCCTCTTAGTGAGCATTCTGGCAAGAAACAATGGGCTTTGGTAACCCCCCAGCCATCAAAGGCATTCACTAAACTTGACTAGTTTAGGAAGAGGAATTGAAGCTATCTAATTAGCTACTGCTGACATGTTTTAACTATTGGCCATATGCCAGACTAGCCACAGCCTATTTTCTGAACAAGAAAAAGCCACTGTAGATTTGCATGTCAGAGCTAGCCCCTAATACCACCGGGGGGGGGGAGTAGAGGCAGCCTACAGAAAGATGCACACTTTAAGAGGACTGTGTCTTCTTTCCATATAGGTGGTCTCCACTACACAGAGAAAAGAAAAACAAACAAGACACAATAACAAACACTTCCAAAGGCACCCAATCACACAACGGATCCTGCTACATAACATTTCAGAATAGCTGTGCTTTCCCAACCTTAAATGCATACAAAAACATGCAGGCCTGAGACATGTATATTCCTGTATATAAACCTATTCCTCCCCAATAAAAGCAGTAAAAAAAATTACCATTAAGCTGCTGCCTGCAGGTACACTCTTGACTTCTCTAGTCTACTTACCATATTTTGTTTGGCAAGAGGTTATTTGCTTATAGAGAAAATATGCACTGTGGGCACTGCAGAATTCAAGTGAGCTACTTCAGATACACCCTCAGAGAACTCTTAATTATCCACAAGAATACAGTTGCAAATTCAGCCATATCATCCAGCGGTTTATTGCTGAACATTACTTGCAGCCAATGCAAACCCATTTCTTCCTCACTGCATTTCTCTTACTGACTTTAGTCGATAAGAGAGGTGAAACAGCTCTGTTTTCCAGTTCTCCTGCTTTCCGTCCTCTCATCAGTGTCCTGAAGAGCTCACAGGGGGTCAGTCTGGACACACTGCCACATTAAGCTGCTCAGCACACACAGACAAAGAGGGTCCTGTGCTCCAGTCGGTGCTGTGTTTGCCACCTCACTCCCACACACAGCTGAGCTTCTCTTGGAAGCAGCTCCTACAGCGGTTTTTCACAGTGCAAAGTCTACAGTCTCAGTCATGTTTTAGCTCGCAAAGCCAAACAATTCTTCATTCAGTGACGACCCTTTTATGCTAAACTGTCAATGCAAGGTTTTGCAACTTTTTTTTTTTTTTGTAACAGGTTAAGACCATACAGAGAAGCTGCTCTTCAAACTGGTTCAAATGTCTCCTGACTGCATTTCCATGTTATATTTCCAGTGATGCAAACAACAGAAAACACATTTTTAACCAGTCCCGGATTTTTAGAATGCTCCAGTATGCCTGTGGATAACCAAGTGATTTATGCTCAAGCTCTTAAGCAGAACTATTCTGAATCTGGAAGAGAAGCTGCATAGTAAAGTGCCCCCATTTCATCACTGTACCTTGGTCAGCTTGATCTGAGATGGATGGAAGAGAGCCTCCAAAGGTTACACACTTTTCATTAGCTGCATTAAATGTTAAATGTTCAGGTTTCATCTTTAGAAAACACTACAAAATAAACATAATGAAAATTATTTTCATCATACCATTCTGCCCAAGACAAATCAGTATGTAAAGGTTTTTAAACCAACCCTAAAAACTCACTTCTCATTTCCTGCAGTAACGTGTAACTATTTTTTACAGGAAGCAAGGGACCTGATACTATTTGCAAGCATTTATTCAGTTCAGCAGAGTAGCTAAATATAAAATGATCCCCCTGACTAACTCCTCATTCATATTCAGTAATTTTTATTTGCTACACCAGAATCATGTACTGTTTTAGGAATGAGAACTCACACATGAACTCTACAGTCAGATAGTGCTGGCCAGGAACTTGTAATGAGTTACCTTTGGGGAAAAACTACATGGGAACTCCAAGGTCTATTCTGCAATGATGTGAAGTAAGTTTGCAAACCTTGGCACAATGGAATGTGCAGATTTGATGCACACGTACAGAATAATGGTGGAGCAAACAACAGGAATGAGTCTCACTAAGACTTTAGACGACTGCCTTAAAACACAGTACTGAAATACACTCTACTACGGCTTCTGACCCGTTGTTTAATTCTTAAAAGCTGCTCACTAATTCTTAAGTAAGTTTAGTCACTAAGGCAACTCAGGAAACAGTGTCTGCCAACCTGCTGCCTGCCTTCTCTCTCAAGAAGAGAAACAACATGCTTCTGCCACAGAAACCTCATTCTCTCCCTTTCTAATCCTTCTCTTCAGTCAAAGTAGAAGCTCAAGATTAGACAATACAACCAATGTTTTTGGACCTAAACATATCGTGATGGGAAAGCAAAAAAACCTGAAAATGAATGCTTCCAATTAAAGAAACCATCAATTCTGAATAAGGGACAAAAGGGAAGGAGATTATTTTAATCACTACACTTAGTTTTCAAAAGCCCCTTTCTAGTCTACCCCTCAACAGAAGGGCTACCTCCTCCTTCCTTTCAGAAAGGCATGCCAGCCTACTGGACTGTGGAGAATAGGCAAGGATGATGGATCTGTGTTATCGTTGTACCTTATTCCGGAACTGATGCCAGCCTTTAGGGCAACCTCCTCCAACTGGGCGGTAACTGGGATCATGTTTCTCCAGTAAGGAGGCATTATTTTTTTCACAGATGAAGGGCAGTTTCACATTACAGTTAACTGGGTAGTCTGCAGAAATAGAAGTTTTAAAAAACAGTTATGGTAATGCCTATCACACTCCATTTGCTATCCATACTTCATGACATGACAAAGACCAATCTGAAGGGAAATCCTTTTTTGTGCAACCACAGTGACTACCATGCAATTTAAAGCATTAAAAATAGCAGTAGAGCAAAAGGCAAGCATAAGTCATTCATATGAGACAGTAATATAATATTCCTAAAGATCCAGAGTCTCACTCTTACTTCCAGTATTAACACTTCATAAAGGCAGAGACAACTTGAAAACAGAAAATTAATGAAAAAAGATTCTGTATATGAGGACTAACCTCATATTCTGGCAAAGAGGGTGTGCCTAAATGTGAAAAAAAGCCAAAAGGAATCCTTAAACATCTACATGGAGACCATCTGCCCTGCACTGCTTTACACGACTCCTGCAGTCATAAATGGACTGGCTTGCTAGCCAAGAGCAATTTTTGGCTAACAGAGATGAAAACAGTTCAGCAGCAAACAACTGAATAATGGGGAAAACGTATTTTAAATGGAAATGGCAGGAGACAGGAGGAGCTTCTTGTTCTCTGGAGGTTATACATTTTCCTCTACGTAGAACGTCATTGAAAAAAGGAAGTAATCAGCTTCAAGGACCACCAGGTAGCTTTTCCATTACTTTGTCTAGCTCTTATGATTGAATTTGTGTCTCCAGACATATATATGATTGCAAGTATAGAATCAACCTCCTTAACTAACAGCTCTCAGACAAACTCCAGATCTCAGAATATGTGGCATAAACACAAAAAGGTAGCCACCAAAACCAGATTTCACCTAATTAATTTCTGTTGCAAAAAGAGTGACAATCTATCATAAAAATTTGTCATTTGAATTCAAGTTTGCCTCTGGTCATTAAGAAATATTACCACGGCTTCTACCATGAGGAAGTAACAAATGATTCAACAGTCAATCAGATTATCATGAAGAAGCTATTCACTCCTAATTTGGTATCAATTTGCATTTAATAGAAGAGATAGAAGGGTAGAACAGTAATTGCTACTTTTTTCCTTTTCAAATAAACACAACAGTAGCAGAGGCAGTGAAAAAATAAAAACAGCCTTACCTCTATACCAGTTCTTTCTGGAAATATACCAGCAATCTCTCAGTAATCGATCATGGAAGCGTGGAAATAACTGTAAACTGGATATAAATATTTCAGAGTTAATCTCCAATCCAATGTGACCTTCATGGAGAAACTCTGATAGCAACAGTGTCAGTGCAAACAAAAATTTGGGCTATTAACTGTTTCTAGATGCCCTACACAAACTGGGCTTGGAATAAATAAGTGATACGTTCAATAGTTACAAACCGTGCCCAAATTAACTGTGTTGAGATGTGCAGAATGAAGTTATTTACCACCATGCTGCAATCACAGCACCTTGTCAGGACAAGTGAAGAGAATAGGAAATCGCCCAGCTTTTCTTTTCACAATAGTATATTGCTGTAGTATTCCAGAAAGTGAAGGACTCTCCTTGTAAGAATCTTCTCTGCAGCCAAGAAGGGAATGATGCAAGATTTGCTGTGAGTCATCCCAGCTCTACAAGGCTATACTAAAAGCCCTCCAAGATTTTGGCATTACCTAACTAGAAGAGTGATGTCTTAAACCAATTTCCCATTCTCTGTTCTTGGGTATTCCCCAATTCCCAGAATCAACAGACTGGGCTTTTTTTTTTGTCAGTTCTCCAAGTGTTAACAGAACACAGAAGTGGGCTGAAAACCCCAATTAAAAGGATTTCAAAGATCAAGGGAATATGTCAGCTACTAGGACCACACATTTCAAAGACTCACACGACAAAACTAAGATGCCTAAGCCCAATAGCCCACAATCTAGAGGCCCTGAGAAGACACACAAGAAATGGATTACTAATTTAGTTATAATAAAATTACTATGAATTAACTACTCTAGTTAACAATTCCTAAAAAGCACATCAAAAAAAGCTTACAATAAAGCATCTCATAATTATTCTACATACGGTGAATGATAGCTGTAGCCATAATCAATAAACTTCAGCCACCACTTCTGTTCACTGTTTGATAACTGTGGAAATAAAGAACAAAACCCAGTATTTTACAACCCACAGAGAAAGAGCTCCTGACTCTACCAAAGATACAGCAATGTGACAAAATTAGTCACAGAGGTACTGAAACTTGACATGTTTTTCTCAGATGCCTTACAAGAATGTACTTTCCTGCTATGAACACCACAAACCCCTTTCAATAAAGCCTATCAGACCATCATGCATCTCTAATCAAATCCTCTCACCAGGTGAAAAATTCTATGTTGTCCTGTGCACAAAATTAAGAACCAGCACAATTGTTAATGACATACTTGCAGACAATGGGATGCTTATATGGTGGTCCTGCTATGACATTTTTTCATCATTCAGAGAGTTTTAAGTTTTTTTTAGTGTTCTTAAACCTACTTTTTCATTTAAAAATTCTTTTACCAGACTGCCATTAAAATAATTCTCTTTTATCCGATCTTTACCTTTTAAGTACAATTGAAAACCATTGAGGCCAACAGGAAAAAGAAAGACATTAAGGATTAACATTTTCTTATATTAGAAAACTTTGCAAGTAAATTTCCCTGCAATGGAAAGTAAATGTGAAAACAGATTACACCCCCTTACCTTTTCTATTTGAGATAGTATTGTCCTGAGTTTTGGGTAAGACTCCACAGAAGCTAAATCACTATCATTTTTTTGACAGTAGAAAATAGCTTCCTGGTAGCTCAGGTTTTTATCTGGTACAAACCACAGCTCTGCTCCATCAACAACAAGCGGGGCTCCATGAATTCCAATTTCATCTACACAGAAGAAATACCACATGAGTAAGAAATGAATTGTGAAAAACAAATCCTTTGTTTTTCTGAATGTATTAAGAAATTGCAATTTGACACTGGGAAGAGTCAACACCCTGCATTTAGAACTCTTTCAAAATAAAATTCTATGAAATTCTATCAGTCACAACCTTTCCTGGCATGAAACAGGTATTGCAGAAGCAATGTAACAAAACTAGTAAAAGATATTGAGTATAAACAACACTGCACACATAGTGGAAAAATACAAAAGAAGTCTACTTACCTGGTATGTACCACTCTGGCGTCTTTGGAGTGCTACCTGTCCAGAAGAAAAAAGGAAGAGTCACTGGTTTCACCTTCTAACAAGATTGTGGCCACCAATAATAGAAGTGATGGTTAGTACTCAGCAGTATTCATGACGGAAAAAAAAGGAGAATGAAATTATACACAGGTTTAATAGTTTAAAATGAGCTGATATAAAATTAATGGGTGTACTGCATACCTCCATCTCACACATCTGTGGTTCTTTTATCTCTCAAGTATCAAAGAAGTATATCTACCAGTATTAGTATATCTACCAGTATCTCACCCCAACAAGAAAGTTTCATCCCAAGACAGCTTTTAATCAACAATGTAAAAGCCTACTGGATTACACTTCATACTGCATGAAAAAACCTGGATCTGTGCAGACATGCCATGCCATTCTTTTGTATTCCCACTCCTCTGTTTCACTACAACGAGGAGCTAGTACACCAGTTTTACCAGAAGTTGGATAGTTCACCTAAGGCTGAAGCAAACTGTACACCCAAAATACCTGTGGTGATTTAGTTACAAATATCACTAAGAAAGATTAAGTAAAGTCCACAAATGGCTGCAACTCAGTGGCTTATATCACCTCACAAGAAATTACTCACTTCATGGGACTAGAAAGAATATGAGAGCAGTGATATAGCATCCTCCTCAGGGTCAATTTCTGATCTAAGTGTACATCTGTTTGTATGTGACATCAGTGAGACACTTCATGTACTGTCCTCTTAGCAGTTCAGAGAGGAAACAAAATATTGTTTGCAAAGTTTCTATTATAGGGTAATAATTACAACTCATTGTATTAAACTCTTTATATGAATAAATGGATGTAACTGCGGTTTACCTTTTGTTATCTGGCAGACCCATTCAAGTTTAGCTTCACAATCAAAAGGCCTGAAGTAAAATTCCAGGTCTCTGCCTTCATGGAAATAAAATTTCCAAAATGATCTCCGTGAAAACTGTGAGGTCTGCATACAAGTAGAAACAGCGAACTGAGTTAGTACAGCATAGGCCGTTGAAATGTAAAATTAAACTGTATTAAAAAGGTACTTTGGCAAAGTCAGTGTATTTTACTGTGTTGTTAGTCACACAATTTATTTTGCAAATAAAAGAGCAGATACAGCTATAACTTCAACTATAACTCTCCATGTTAGCTAATGCTGTGAAGCAATCAGGTAAGGGGCTTGAGGTCAGTCTACATATAAAGGTCTTTAAAGTCCTTTCTAGCAATAATGTTTCTCAAGGTTTTTGTAGTGCACAGTTTCTCATCGATGTTCATTATTAAATTATCTACTGCAGCTTGTTCCCCTGAAATTATTCTCATTTCTGCTGAAAAGAAGAAACCATCTGAACTGGCATGGAAACAATCATTCATTTAAGATTATTTCTTACAATCAAGCTTGAAGAACTGACTTCACTCTCGCTGGTCTCTCCAGTAATGAGAATTTTTTATCATTTCATTAAATAACATGTCTATAACTAGCAGGGAGGAGAGGAAAGTTACTACATTCACAGCATTCCCTTCAAAGTGCTCTCTTTCATCTAAAATTTTAGGAGCTCAATGCTGACCAGCTTCTCAGTCTGGGGTCATGAACACAGAAGAAGTGAATGAGGGAAAAGGCTGTGAGCAGAAGCAAACGGATGCAATTATCCTTTCCCCCAGTAAAACCTGAATGCAGAGGTGGTTCTATTTAGGTTAAAATGGATGGTAGGTACTGGAATGATCAAGCAAAAAGTCAGATGATACTTAAGAAAAATTAAAGGCTATTTTAAAACTCATGCCATCAAGACTAAATTAAGTATTGAAGAGCTTAATCAGGAATCAAGCCGAGGTCTGACATTTGAAATCAGAAACCAACACAGCGCATACAGTCTATTTCACAAGTAAACAAAGAAATACACACAATAAACACAAACACATGCTCTGTCCTGGCTACTGCAATCCCCTTCTTCAGGTCTCAAACTTTTTCTTAATGTTCAGTTAAGAAAAGATAATATAGTTTTTAGAAGTTGCTGGTAGGGCTCTCTGCTTTTTTGTTTTAGACTCCATGACACATCCTTAAGAATTATGTGTCATATACAAGAGATCCATAGTATGGCATTATGTAATACAGAATAGCATTGTTACTAAAATATTCTGTAGTTAAAAAGGTTCAAAAGAAGTCTTATGAACGGTTATCATTAGCACAGCACTTGGCTCATAAAAAAATACTTGATTAAGGGAAAGTTTGTAATAGGTGTAGATTGATAAAGGGAACACTACAGCTTTTTCACTATACTAAGAAAACATCTAAATTCAGTATACAACTGGAAAAAGTATTTTTTCCAAATACTTCCAAGTAGAAACACATGTTATTGAAAAACCTTGAAACTAACCTTTAATGCAGCACAGTCTCTTGTATCATACTCATCTTCCAGATAGTCGAGTGGCATAACAACACTGGTTACCTACAGGATGATGGACAGGGTGAAAGAATCAGCACTTGACACTTCGCTGTGGCAATCCCAAGAGACAGCCATTCAAACCTGGGGTCCCATTATGTTTATTACTATTAAAATACGTGCTGAATGGCAGTTACTCCTCTTGAGTCCCTATCTGTTTTGGGGCGAGGGTGGGGGAAAAACCTCACAATTTCAAACAAATAAAACAATTACAGTGAGGAAGATATTTTTGGAAGCCTGACATAACAAGGAAATGAACTGACAAACCCTTCTGTTGTGGCATGAAGACACCTTGTTCTCTCCATCAGCTCTTGGATGTTTACTACTATATTACTGTAAAATTATTTTAATATAATGGAGATAGAAATCAGGTTAACCTTATTAAAGATATGTTTTTAATTGGAAATCTGCTTGGATGGCAGCTCTTAGGTGCACAGTCTTCTTCTGAATTATTAATCTGTTGAAAGACCTGACATATTTTAATTAAAATATTTATCAATTTACTTTCAGTTCAGTCCTAGTTGAAACCAATCAGTACATGACATTTCCTGGTTAAAAGTTTACTTACAGGTTTGTTATCACTCCATTGCCAGGTTCCCAGAGAATCAGGACTCCTCTTATTCATTCCAATCCAGACCCATCTGTCATTGCTGTAAATAAACAAGATACAATCTTACTCCAAGCATACGGTTCAGCTCATTTAACAGGAAGGCTGACCTATGGCATGGCATTACTTAGGACCAAGCAGCAAAACCAAGGTTTTACCTACTGCAAGTTGTAGCAGTCCAAAGAGAAAATAGACACAAGGCCTAGGACCTTTTCTGTACAGAAGAAAACAAAATCAGGTAATTCTTTGTGGGCTGCATCACCACTTCATCAGTTGTCACTTGATATAATGGTCTCTTTTCTACACTCTTCTTCCAGAATCACACACAGAGTGTTTATATGGTTTGGTTCCCTTTCTCTTGTCCACCTTGGGCTATCTCTCAAATACCATCAGCTCAAATACACTCTTCCTCAAACCACACGAAAGCTTCTACTCAAAAGAACTGGCATATTTCCCCTAACTTTGTCAGTGGTATAAACACAACAAACATGGGCACCATATTTCAATTATGCACCTTCATAAATGAGGCGTAGACATAAATCAGCAGCTAACACCACTGACTGCAACTGTCGCATGAACAAATGGCAGTAGAAATTTTAGTCCAGTCAGAACTGGTTTTTTTCCTAGATTTTATTTCCTCATTTTTTAAAAGCAGCAGACACTTAAATCTAAATTTTCAGTTATGTTCCAAGATACAAAATTACCTGAAAAAAAACAGGTTTACAATGTAAACACTCAAACCTGCAGTAAGAACCTCTACCATGCTCTTTTGCTTATGAATCTGAAGATGCTTTAACAAAGTTAAAGGTGCTAGTCCAACTGCAAGGTTAGTTTTGTACTGGAAATTCTCAAAGTTTCAATTTTGTGCGGGGTACTGAACTTCATGATAATTCACTCCAATCTGCTACCCTGCCCAAGAAAGTCAATAGACACTTCTCTGAATGACAGTATCAGCCTGAAGCAGCAGAGGGGAGAAAGACCATGAATTTTCCATGAAATCACAGACCACATGAAACCCTGCTGCAAAAGAGCTGTGGAAAAAGCACTCTCATTAAGACGGTCTGACAGCAGTAGCAAAGCATTGATGCCACATTACAAGGCTCCTGTAGAACTGTATCAGGACCACTATCACATTATGATGCACCAAATACAGGGAGAAGGAACACAGGACATTTGAGGAAATTAAGAGGTTAGGCTATCAACAAGGATTTGGGATTTTCTTGTCTAGTCTTCCCAAAGAAAGACAGAGAAAGGATACAATTGTTCTTTTCAATATTTTAGGAGACTAAACGCACAAGAAGAGGAGCAATTTGAGCAAAAAGGACACCACATCTGAAAGAACCATGACTCAGAAACAAATTTAAGCTCAAAACTGGACAGAGACATATGACCAGCAGAGGTCAGAGTTTGTAGAAGGCTCCCCAGAGGGTAGTGCTGACAAACTTAGTGATTTGAAGCCAGAACTTGGAAAATTTATGAAAATTACTTTATTACCTGGAGGAATGGACTCAGAATCAGGCTCACCCACAAAAGCAATGTTATGAAACCCCAGGGCAATATTAAGGCAGTCTTTGATAAAACTGTGCCACTAGCTTTCCACACATATCACCATAAGGATTCCAAACACTCTGGAAATATTGATGGTGCAGCACCAAGAACCAGCTTAGCCCAGGGTATGCGAGCTAAGTATGTGAAATCCAAGAAAGGCAACAGTATTTTATTTGGTAAAGTTCCCTTCAGGAAGAAAGGTGTCAGCCATCAACAGATCTAATTTTTTGTTCTTAGTTCTCAATTCCAGTAATAATTTTCTGCATTGGTGAGATAGGGTGATCACTCCAGTGTGATTTTATCACACTGATCAATCTTTAGTCTTTCAATGATAAAACTAAGGAGCCTTTAAAGAGCCTAAATGCCCCATATCACTACAGAGAGAAAACTATGAGCCAAACATTCACAGCCATCAAGCAGCTAAGTGACTTTTGGCCATTTGCCTTTAGGACTTTATTTTTCTGTGGCTATTCTTCCAGTTAAGAAGCAGACATCCCTTCCTAATTGTCACCTACAGACTTAGTGCAGTTTAAGCAGTTGATCACCACACAGGAGTATCTACTAAAAAGAACATTTGAGACACTCATTTCAAAAGGATCTGCAGTAGTTACCTGAGGCTCTAGAGCAGTTTTTCGAACTTTTTCAATTTGTATTTGGCTTTTATATAATAAATAAATAAATTAAAAACAAAGAGTGTGCCAGGTCAAGAATTTCTCCAGCTTATCTCCCAATTTACAATTACTAGCCTGCAAACAGAACAATGTTTTCAGCTGACTGGGCTCTTACACATTAATGTACCTCTTTTGCTTCCTCTGGAATTGCTCAGACATGATCATGAGCAACAGTACTTTTGAGCTTCAGTAAAGCCTTCTGATAACCCTCTGAAATTATACTGTCATCTCATCATGGAAAAGAATTCCACTAACTATTAAAGACAAAGATTAATCAAGACTCTCTATTGCAATTAAGCTTGCAGCAAGGAATTTGTTTGTGCTTCAAGTATCTCTCTCCTCATTGCAAAGCATTTAAAATTCATCCTAAAGACTGATATCAAAATGGCTTTATCAGTGACAGGGTATTCTTTGAGCTACACTCCTGGAACTCTCTCTAAAAACCTAAAGTATCCTGAGTTTTAAACTAAAACATACATGCAATTTGTGCCTTACAATGGACTCCACACTGATTGACACTGAAAGACCCTAAACCTCTAGCAATCCCTGCAGAATACTGGTGATGTTTCTTTCACGCAGAACTAAACATTCATAAAAGTTGTTAAAAATGAGACAACTCTCGTTCAAAAATAAAATGAGTTTATTTTATCAAAAAATAAAAAGTTGGGATCCGAAAAAAAATCAAGAACAAAAACACCCGGGCACAGAGATTAGACACCCTTTCCTGCCACCCTGGCTTAGCTCCCAAGGCAAGGATCTCAGTGCTGGGGAGACTCCAGTTAAGTTGGAATCAAAAAGAAAAAGTTGGTAAAGTGGCCTTTGAAAAAGGCTGAGGCCTGTGTACCCAGCACCGGGCGTCACTGCCAGAGATCTAGGCTCAGTGTTAGGAGAAGCAGTCTGGAGTGACTGGCAGATGGGAGTGGGTGACAGGGGTTTTTATATGGTCCTGTCTCCGCCCATGACCGCCCCTTGGCCAGCCCCTTAGGTGTTGTATGATTGGTTTGAGTTTGAGATGACTTAATATGAATTCTCCAATGGGCTGTGTGTTGCCAAGGGGGGTGTTTCTCCTAGCTTTTCGGCGGGAAACTGCTCTCATTAGTATTCATGGTTGCCATGGTGCCAAGTTACAGGGTGGCAGTTGGGGGTCTGAACTTAGAAGGTGGCAGTTACGAAGAGGGACAAACTGGGGAATTGATTTTAACTTAAAGGGTTTAAAAACATAGATTTAGTTCATAAAAACTTAGTTCTTAACATCAGAAACTTGAAGAACAGGGTAACAACACTTGAACATGTATAAAACATTTGGCTTTTAACAATTTTGGGATTTTTAAAAGGGGTAACTTGGAGGTTTAACTTAAACTGAGGGTCTAACATTGAACAGTGGGGTTTAAAACTTTACAGACTGCAACTGGAACACACAGATGGACATATACACATAAATGCAAAAAGACAACACATGGTTTTTCATATATAACAAAGTCAAAGTACTACAGGAGCAAATAAATACAGTTCAAATTGCAAAGGGACTATGAACTCATAATTTTTCTGATCATATTCTAACCGCCAAAACAGAAAATTATTTTCTCTGTCCTTTATGACAGCTCCAACACAAGATTAAGAGGCTAAGTGAAGTTTTTTGGGCTTGTAGGCCAACCTAGCTCTTGACAAGAGGCAAGGTATACATCTGGGCCAACTCCTTAATGGTGTCATTTAAGGCACTACTTAATCTTAGGCAGCACTGGCCTAAAACTCTGCATGAAGCCCATCTGGCCACCCTGCTCTCCCTGCTGTAACAGGCTACTGCACTAGCTAAATCACATCCTGCTAATTAGCTGCTCTTGAGTGGAAGGAAAGAGAAGCTGAATTAATGCAATTGCTACAGCTTGCATCTCAGCTTTATTGCGGTTTTGGCCATTGCGTTAAGGTGATTTTTTTCTTTCAAACTCAAGTGTTTGTGAGGCTTTCTAGATTCAAAACAATTACAGCAGCAGAGCTGCTCATATAAAAGGCAACCTGGATTTCTTTCCAGTAAGGTGCCCTTGCTGAAATGTTACTTCTAACTAGTCCAAGCTATTTTTCTACCTGTGTCCAGCACTGCTGCCAGCTAGAAGCTGCAGAATGCTCACAAACACAGTCCAAAAAGAATGGAAGTAACTGAACCCGATCTGTTCTGCCTTTATCATGTCCCTTAAAGTCAAAAGAGGTTATCTCCTATTTCTTCCAGACAGGGGAAGGCTGGCAGGCAAATTTTATTTTCCTTTCCAATGGCAATAGCCTGACTTGGCTGGAGCAATTCTGGCGCTTATTTGACTCTAAGGTGGAATCTGAGTAAAGAACAAAATGGACTAGGCAAGCTGCCCTTTCCCCAGTGAACCAAAATGACTCTTGCTAACATTTAAAAACAAACAATTCTCCATGAGTCACCAGAGAACTGTGCAAGGGGAAAAAACCCTAAACCAAGAGAGTCGAGGTGTGGCTCCTTCCCCAAGCTGAAATGAATGCAGTGAATGAATGCTTTAGGTCAGAGTTTGCACTCAGTAAATACAGGGAACACAAACAAACTGCATGCCAGCACACTCCAGCAGCTAATCACATCTAATATTACCTTAGCATGATTTCTCACAGTGAAATAATTCACATGGTTTCCTATCTCCTATCTCAAATGAGCTTGATTTTTAGATTAATTACCCTTGACATTTGACCTCCAAAATATTTTATGTAATCAGCACCTCTGAGTAATTTAAAAGCGTAACTATCTTCAACAATTCATCATGTTATCTAAACAAACAAACATTATTTAAAATACCTCAGGCAGTATCAACTATGTAGTATTTCAGTGCAGAATGTTCTAAAGTGCTAAAAAAGAGGTTAGCCCAGATGAAAATACTGTGATTTCAGTTGTATTTGATATGAACAGTTACTGCAACACTGACTGCAGAGTCAATTTCTACCAGGCTCAATATATTGCCCCTCATCTTAAGGTCTGCTGGAATAATATTGAAATACTGGGACTTATCTTCCTTCAGACTAAGTTCAAAATTCTGAATTAAGGGAAATGCAGGAGCATTGTGTGTCAACTGACTTCCAGGAAAGACAGAAGTCTCCACCTTTAAACTCCTAACAGAAAATATAATTCATACCTCAGACAGTGTGCAAGCTGAAAAGCAGTTCCAAGTACTTGTGGGAAAATAAAATGTTACTTCTCTATTCACATTTCATAGTAGATTAGGTGCACTAAAAATTTGTAATTGCAAAACCATCTAATAAGGTCTACAGCTAGAAATAATTTGTGCACTGATTTTTATTTTGGGACTTCAGCCAGTTTAGCAAAGGAATCACATGTGGCTTTTACACAAGCTAAGCTATCTATATATAGACCATGCAAGTTTGGTTTTGTCTCTTATTAACATAAACACTGAGTAATTTTCATGACTTGTGCACTTCTAAAAAAAGTTCACTGGTTTCTCAAGAAGGCACCTCTTCAGTCATCAGGTTTTAAAATTTAATCACAGTGTTGTATGCTGGCAGCTTCTGCAATAAACCTGATTTAGTTTGTTGATGAAAAAATTTACATCATATAACTGGCAGCGTTTGAGTTTAAGCAGGCAAAAGTTCTGAAAAAACAGACTGTCAATCAAAAAAAACATATTACACAAGGATCTGACATCACACCAATGCTAATAAAGCTTTGCAGTGACAGTTCATTTGATTAAAAATAAAGCTTTAAACTCATAAATTATTTAGCATTTAATCTGTTGATACCAGAACACTCAGCACACCCATCTAATGCCCATACAGTGTTAGTGCAGCTATGCCAAATAGGATCTGTGCCAACCAGATTTCTGGACACTACATTATTCACATTTTCAAAAGTTAGCACTCAGTTTAGTCAGGAAGCATTTCATGAATAAAAATGAGACATATCTGAAAAACTGAAGTAACAACTCATCTCTAAAGAATGTACCAGTAAAGAATAGGTACATTTACCATCTAGCTGTGCCAAAATTCAACACAGAGAAGGAAAAACATATTATAACAACAGACTTAGATTTGCTTTGAGCATCTTCCATTACATAAATGTCTCTTCCTGTGCTGCCTCTAGAAATGTGAAATATTTGCCCAAGCTGTACTCCCTTGACATTTTCCAGCAAGGCAGTTCAAATGCCACATCTAGCTGTTCTGTGGGAAATACAGTTGTCACACACTATCTCATATTTGCCATTTGGGGTCAGCAGCAGCATTTGCGATCCACTGCGGAATCAAAATTTTAGAACATGGCTAGTTTGTTACCTGATCATTTTTCTCAGGACAGAATGAAGCGCCTTGATTTCTTCTGAGTGGCTAAAACTAGGCAGATGGCCTCCAAGGGCTTCACAGAACCTTTCTGCCTCTTCCCAGGTCCTGGTTCGCAGCACTCTTTCACTGTGGAAGAACTTCACAACAGCCAAATGTCAGAGCAGAAAATGACATGAGGCAGTATTTTTAAAACACTCCTGTGTAAAATATGGCCACCTGAGATTTAATAGCCAGTATTTCCATAGGGAAAGAACTTGACTTTTCAACAATTTTTCTTTCAGTTTGTTTGACAACAGCCAGACTCTGAAGTTTAGTTGACAAAATTAGTTTCAAACACAACATATTCCACATGACAGACTTTCTCTATTTTTCTTTACCAGAAAGATTCTAGAAACCACCAGCCAGCTCATTCCATAACTGCAAGTCAAGTTATAAGTTTTAAGGGATGTTGTTCTTTCAAATTTATGGTAAACTACAAAGCCTAATGTTCACTGCAACTGGGCTCACTGGAGTGCTGTGGGTGCAGAAAGTTCTTTGGCACACCCTTGGCTACCTGTATGCATCAGAGGTGCAAGTTTGGCTCATACACCTCAGCTAACATGTCCACTTGATCCCCTTGGTTTCAGTCCAAGACAATTCCCATCAGCTGGATCTCTCTGCATAGACATGCTGCATTTGGTCAACAACAGTTGTGGAGAATCTGCCTGGGCCAGCTGTCATGTCCATCAGCTATGGGACAGCTATGCTGCACAGCAGCACAGACCTATCCCTTCAGGATGCTTGCCCACACCCTTGTTATTCAAGCTGGGTTTCCCCACTTTGCTACATGAGCTGTTTACAAGAAACAGTCCATTGCAGACACTGAATCCAAAAATAATGAATAAATAATCCAATGAACAGCCTCAGTTTTAACTTGATTTAATTTTTAATAGGAGGGGAAAAACCTGCATTTCTAAATACAAATTTGTTTAAGCCATTCCAGCTAAACGGCACAGCTGCTTGCTTCCACTATTCACTTCAAAACAGTAAAATACAACTGAGGCTGAATGGTTTTTATACCCATTTTCAAAACAGAGAAAATGCCACCTCTCTTATCTATACTCTTAAGAGTACAGACAGGAAAAGGACAAGGGAAGGTGATGCAAAGCACTTTCCTTCCCTGTCCAGGTGTCTGTGCATGCCCGAGGGCAGCAGGGAGGACAGGCACAGCACCCTCCAATAGCATCAGGCTCCTGAGACAGCAGCCCAGGGCCAGTGCTGGTGCCCCACTCAGCTGCCCATAGAAAGAGGCACAATGCACCTTCCAGAAATGGCAGAGGATGATGCATGACAGGATCTGCAGGCAGTCAATCTGAATCAACACCAATTCCCTCTCCTGGTGAGGAGCACCTTCAAAACGCCCTCCAGAGCAGCTATGCCCACAAAACGGCTGATCACTCACTTCCTCCAAGACAGTAACGAGCAATTAACATCAAACAGGAATAACATTTTACCTTGTAGCAGGCAAGGCCAGATCCATTGTGCCACCCAGGGGGACAGGGATCAGTTGGCTTTGGGAGCACTTCTGGCTCCTCGGGCTGCCCAATATATTTTTTGCAGACAGAAAAAGCTTTAGTGGTTTTACAATCCTTAGTTTCCCACTTTCCAAGAGAATTTCCACTGGACATGGCCACACATCCTCCTGAAAACGCTACAATTAAAGCCACCAAAAACATATTTAAAACCATTGGCTGGTTTTCAAAAAAAATCCCTTACATAATTGTGAATTACGACTTTATTTCATGCTTGGAGTTCTGTAACATGGTACTCCAGTGCTTGCTCAATGTAAAAGGACAGTATTTTTACATGTTTTTCAGTTTTCAAATTTACCTGGTTGCATGGAATTCCAGTTAGTGTATGTCACAGCTTCAGGTGTTTTCCCATTCACTGTACCCCAGGAATATATTCCTGACTGGCTAATATCCTGCAAACCGGTCCAGAAGTACTTTTCTTCAACTTTGGTGTGTTTTCTAATTAGACTGTTAATAAATTCTTGTTCAAATCTGAAAATTCACAGATTAATCAGAGTCAATATTTAAAAGATACTGAACTACTGAGACAATTAAAAAACCACGGATATTACTACATGAGTCAGTTCAAGCAGTCATCCAGGCAGTCCCATATTCAACATGGGGTCAGCAGTCTGGGTATTCTCATACTTCCAAGGTGTTTCATATTGTAGGTTTACCATTGTCATGCCGTGGAAAACATGGCTTGCTAGTTCTTGGCAAAAGCAATTCTCTCTCTACTTCTTCTTTATAAACTATTAGCTATCATACAGCGGTTTTAATCTCTGATTTTATCTTCAGGATAGTGCTGTTAAACCTGCTCATAAATTACAAATGTGCTTTACCTGTTCATCACTGTAAGATTGCACAGGGCTCCAAAGGAAACTTCCATTTCATTAATCCTGTAACAGTAGTTTCCATGTCTCTCCCATCCCTGGTCAGAGAACAAAAACCACATTTATACAAAATAACCTAATTTAGGCATTACCTACAGGAGAAAAGAAATCATTGCCAACACTGGTTGGTGCCCACAAGCTGGCACAGCACATACAATAAAGAAATCCACTGTGTCACATACAAGGTCCACTATCATCAACTCTCAGATTCACAGTTGTAAAAAATAATGCAGCCACAGGAATAAAATACACCACTGTTTTAGCTCGCCTGGGCAGAGTCTTCTGACCACTATGTGCATTTACAGAGAGAAACACAAGGGCAACAGCCCAGTCCTATTCAAAACAATAGGAGTTTTCATGCTGTTCCACCAAGATTCAAACAGAAGAATACTAGGAAGGCATATACCAGTGTTTATTTACTTCTGAGAAAAATACTTGATACTGAAAATGTGTGAACTTACAAAATTTCTCTATTATTCAAAAATTTCTCCCCATATTTACACTGAAATTTCAAGGAACATTAATGTGTTAATTTTTCTAGCCTAGCAATGCCACTGGTGTCTGAACAGCACAGAAAGCTGTAACTCTACATGCTGGAAGTCTCTGAAAAGACAGAGCAAAAAGGTTGTGTAGAAAGAACAATAAGGGGTAAACATCTTTCCTGTTGCAAGCAATATGCCACACAAAACTGAACCAAATAACTCTGAAGTAGCTAGCAATACCATCCCAGGTTAATTCAAAAGATAAAAGCTTTATTTAAGCCGTAAGACGTCATACTGTTAAAAAAAAAACAAACAGAAAACCAAAAAGCCCCCACCTTTATTCAAGTTACAGAACAAAAATGAGAACCAGTGAAGCGTAACAAACCTAATCTCAGTTAACAAACTCTGCATATCTTTATGTTGCAAAGTGCTTATCCTAAATTTTAAAACACAATTTAAGCAAAAACAACAGAACAAATGGTGTTATCATTAACAACATTTCTAATAAAATCAACTTCTTTTAAATAAATAAATAAAACACAACCTGTCCTGGGTCCAAGCTCATAATACTTTCATCAATAAACAGACTGATAATGCATCCCAAGCCTGCTTAGGAGAACGTGAAATTTGATTTATGCAATATAAATGTACTTTTTCAGATAAAATGTTTCACAGACTTTACTGAATGGACAAGAAAGAAATGGAAGTAGAGGAAGGAAGTGATTTTAAGCAGATTTCTGAACCAAATGACAATAAAAGAACTAGAGGCTTCCTAATTACCTCTTCCAGTGAACAACTTTCATCTGATTTTGTTTCATTCAAAATCTCTCCTTTTTTCTTGCAAACATATTTCAATTTTTCTTCACAGGATTTGACTCTCCACTGTCCCAGCTGTGAGAATGAAAGGGGAAAAGAAGTATTTTAAGTTCTAACAATATTTCAATTTCCACGTTTGCAGGGGCTGTTTCCATTGGTGAGAAAGCCAGAATGCCTCTAGTATAGATACTGGGGTGGGTCCCTGGGTTATATGCACAGGTACATGTTTGGGAGGGAGAGAGAAAGCTGACACACACGGAGATGGGAGGATTCTGCATCACATCCGAAATGGAAAGAAAAGGCCAGCACGGTGCCACTCTCTTAAATCAGGAAGGGAATGGGTGCAGGAGGTGTGCTCAGCTTAATGGGGAAGCAGCTCAGAGACAGCTCAGAGCTGAGCACAAGCTCCAGTGCCAGGCTGATGACACAGCAGGCAATCACGTGCTTCACTTTTCTAAAGTATCTGCAGGATGGGATAGAGCTTCCCACTATTAGCGACCTCCTTCCTTCACCAACACCTTTATTAGAACATTCCATCTTCAGACTGGGTGACCCAAATTGGTCTGGGAGATGACTGAACCCAGATTTTCCTTCTTCCTACCTTTCTGCCAGAGACATGCAAGAATACAGTAACTCAAAATACAGAGTGACAAGGCCAACTGTCTGGCCAATAACGTGGCAGTCTCAGAGCTAAGAGTCATTTCTTCTGTTCTTTGCAGTACACAGCTACCAAGTTTTAGCTAAATAATTTTAAGAAATTTGCTTGTAGAAAAATGTATTTTAAAGATTATTCCAGAAATAAGGTCAGCTATCTGCTTTATGCCCCTCCTTTACTTTCACACACACCAATGCTACCTCTACTATGATGAAAACAAACAAACAACAACCAAACTCAACACTGTATTCCTACCTTGCCTGAATATGACACACAGTTAGGAGTGCTGTTAAAGGGAACTTTTGGTTCATTCTGATCCCAGTACGTAAAAACCACAGGCGAGTGATCTGACCATGTGAACAAGGTTGGCACATCATCATTCCTGAGACCCATCCACATTTCCTCTTCAGCATCTGTAAATTAAAATTAGGACAACATTGTTGTTTCAATATAATATTCAACCTGATAGGAAAGAAATGTGTTATCAGCAAAATTAAATTCTTTATCATTGCACAGCAGTGAAAAATACTGTGCAGCAGTATAGCAATAGTATTTTTCTTACACTGAGAAAGGGTATCTGAGACAACCATAACGTATGTTTGTTATCTTGTTTCTTAACTTATATTCATGACTATGAGAAAGTTTCACACAGAAGGAACAAACAGGAAAAAACCCAACCACAAACAAAAAGAAATAACGAACACACAAGCAAAAAAACCCTCAACCAAATTCAGAGTGTAGGCAAAGACATAACACCAAACGCCGATACTATTTATTAGTTCAGTGACTCAGCAGTCAAAATATTGACCCAACTATCTACTATTCTCTTTGAATGAGAAAAGTAAGCATAAAGTATTAAAAACCTAGAAGCAGGTTAGCCCAGTAAATAAAAAAATTAATAGATTGAACCAGAACAAGCCCTAACACGGGGGCCTGGATCTGCACAGCAACATTCAGCACTAGCCTGGGTACAAGCTCAGTGTTAACACCCACACCCAAAAGCTAGAGGTTATGACAACCGTATGCTAGAACATGGAAAGCAGTTTGTAATTTATGGGGTGCAGCACTTGGTGCTTGACCTTTACAACTACCTCAACTCACCATTATGAAGCTTTGTAACAACCAGTTCAACATCAGCTAATGAGTGAATGCTGATGAGGTTACTGTTATTTGCCTTGCACAGCTCATCTGCCGTACTCCAAGGTGCCTGGGTGTTTATCAGCATGTAGCAAAAGCCATCGTGGGGGAGCCAGCCCTGATCACAGCGAGTATCCAAGTGTCTCCAAAACTCTAATAATGAAGAGAAATGGGATTAGAGGCTTTTGTTTTACATTGGCTGGTGCAAGGTGTTGGCTTTAAAGTCAGCAGCACCTTGAAAACAGCCAGAAGGCAGCAACCAGAATGTGTTCACATCTCTTCAGGGCTCATGTAAGAAAGGGTCACAGCTTAGTCAAACAAATAGACTTCAATGCAGTATCAGGGGAACTCATAATTTTTTGGGGCCATGAAGTAGGTAGAAGGAGAAAGAAGTTAGTGGGAGTTAAAGTAAAAAGCAGGTCTGCATTACATTAAGCTGGTCTTAGCATAAGTTAAAGGTTCAGAAGTAATTGTAAGCAAGATTTCAAAAGCAACTGAAGACAAATCAAGTTGATTCATTGCAGGAAAGAAGCACACAACTCAACAAATATTAGTTTTAAATATTCTTTTTCTTCTCAAGATATTCAAGAATTCTAACTAGTTTTAATGGATGCTGAAAAGGTATATACTAATAGCCTTTCTGGTTCAAAACACACTATAAAATACTCCAACCACTGGAATTTTGTTTTTTAATGAATAAAACACTATATAAACACTGGTAATTACTCTACATACCCCACTAAGGAGCCAGAGAACAGACAAGAATTGCTAACTGACAACTAGCTTTCAGGGTACCACTGCAAAATTCGAACCAGTTCAGTTAAATTTAAACTGATTACTATTTCTTCTTCAAATGCACACACCTCTCCAGGGGGAGCTGGAGAGAACATGCCTTAGCCAGAGACACTCCACACCCCTTATCCTCTAGTCCTCCCTGTCATTCAAGGACAATTACCGTTCAGTGAAAGTTTTTTGCAGGAGAGCCCTGCAAGCTGGAGCCCTTGGGAACTGAGTAAGGCCAAAGCACACACAGAAGAACAGGCCATGGATATGGGATGGGTTGGACATCCAGGTGCAGATAAATGGCCAAAAGCATGGAAGCAGTTATATGTCACAGCTGGACCCTGTAAACACTCAAGGACTCTGTGTGTGTGTAGGTCAGGATTGTTGGGGAAGATGAAACAGGGAAGCCTTATTGCCTAGCAAAAGATGCTGAGAACATGGAAACTGTAGGTGAAATTGAAATGAAGGCATACTTTGAGATACCAGGCCTCAGTTACTGAACAACTGGAAAACAATGGTGTGGCCGGCTAAAGATAATCCCCTTTGATTGAACAATACCTTCTGCTAGCAGACAGGTCCAAGGGTCAGAGCAGACCCTACTAGCTTTGCAGAAAGGATCCAAAGAGTGGTTTTCAGGGTTTAAAATGTAACACAGTATGGCAATGCAATGATTCTTATAGGCTGTATTTAAATGCTATAGGATTTGTATCTTGTACTAGATTGGTTGATGAAAATTAGAATATTCAACACAGAAGAAGATTTATTGTATTGTAAAGGAGAACCTCGCTCTCTTAGACCTCTCTTACATCTCGTAGCCCTCTTACATCTCTTACATTGCATAGCTCTCTCAGATCTCTTACTCTCTCATCCTTCCTGCTTTTCTGGCTTCCTTCTAGCTGCAGCTGGCAGCTCCAAGCAGGTACTCTATACTTAAGCCTTTAGCAATAAACCTCATGCTCTAAAACCAGACTTCAGAGATCTCTTGTCACCATCCATCCCGACCGTCCACACCGAGACTACCCCCACAAAGATAAGGGAATTATTATCTTGTAAGAGCTGTTATGGGTCCAGTAAAGACTACACACTGAGCAAACTACCAACTCTTGCACTCTGATTTCAAAGGACAGTAAGGTTATTTAACTACTTCTCTTTGAATTCAACAGAGTTTGATCCAAGGCCCAGGTAAATCCCATTTGATGCCAATACACACCAAGAGTGAGAGAAACAAGCTTAAAGCAAAGATGGAAAGGTTAGGGGTGCAACTGCCAGTTCCAGACTTCCAGTAATACATGAAAGAAGGCACAAGCCGTGGAGGAAAATGTGATGAAAAGGGCAGGACTGCTGCAAAATGCTTTATGTGTGAATGAGAAAGCTGCAAAAAATGAAAACTGTTTGTGATGCATCATCTTGACACTGAAGAAACAGAGTTTGCTTCTGCTCTGCTAAAAAATCCAAAGCTGTTGTGAAAATGTTTTGGCAGAGATGCCCAAGAAGGCTTGGGAGGGAAAAGAAAGACTCCATAAGTGAACATTATATTTGTAATAACATACAATACTCAAAAATGCAAACTGTCCTACCTGGAATGCTTGAAACTCCATTGAGTGACTTCTTGCAAGTATATGGAAGCTGAGTTCCACAGTGGTAACTCTGCCACTGACCTGAAGCAGCATTCATCACCACACAACTCGTCCCATCCAGCGGGGATAAACTCTGCATATCTACAGACAGGAACAAATAAAAACATAACAGCACAAATTAT
This sequence comes from Melanocharis versteri, assembly GCA_013397845.1. Lineage (NCBI taxonomy): Eukaryota > Metazoa > Chordata > Aves > Passeriformes > Melanocharitidae > Melanocharis > Melanocharis versteri. The sequence continues at coordinate 1,332,290 of VZTG01000864.1, read as the reverse complement.
CAAACAGTAAGACAGTGACTGCTTCTTTTTACTACTGGTTTTCAATACAAGAATAACACTCTTTGGACAGTACGGCACCTTTTATTTGAAGAACATAATTTGCATCAGCTGAGGGCAGCTGTCCTACCACAGGTCCCACAGAATGTTTTTTCTAAGAGAGAAAGTTTCAGAATCAAGGAACCTTGACTTCTCTTCCAATGTTTAATCATAGAACCAAGAGGAATGTTCTATTTACAATACAACAAACCCTTGGCTGAGGACTTTCCCAGACTAGAAATATCTCAGGGGAGAACCATTTTTGCAGCCCTCAGTTTCCTTTGGCAGTCCCTTTCCACCCTCACTCCAAACACAGTTCTGCACTTTCTCTCAATGCTAACCATAACCCCTACCTTAAGAGAAACCTTAGACAAGGCCCCAAATATGAAATAGCACAGAGAATATCTCTTTTTTGCAGTCTTCAGCTTCCCTTGGAGCTCCTTTCTAACAGAACTTTTTGACTTTCTTTTTCTTTGAGCCTCAATGCAAATCCAAGCTGTGACCCACACAGAGCACCCCAGCTCCCCCTGTACTGGCTTCGTTCTGGCTCATAGGAAAAAGGCTCAAGGTAAATCTCAGCTCCTCATGAAAGAGAACAGTGGGACACGGCCAGGCTCTTTTCAGAGGGGTAAAGTGAAAGCAAAAGTAATGGGCTCAACTTGCAGGTATCAAAGTTCCTGTAAGGCACCAGTAGGCATTTTTACAAGAGGGGCAGACCTGTCTGCCATGACTGCAGACTAAATTATGCCTGGTTATATCCTGTAACTGAGGATAGTCTGGCCTCTAGCTCTGCATTACAATCCTACAGAGTGATCACAGTTCCAGAAGAAGGTGCAGTCCATAGTACAAGCAGCAAAGTTCTTAACCTTTCCAAAAGACAGAGCACATTTGGAAAATCCCCCAGAAATTTCTCAGCAAAGTTATCAAAGAAGTAACAGAAACCACTTCTCAACTTTTCACAGAATTCCAGTTGCAGCACTATTCTAGAAACTAAAGGAAAAAAGAGAATTCCACTTAAAAAAGCTTAAATTCAGCTTGAATGACAGAGCACCATTAGCCTCAGTATTCCCGACGACAATTACTCCACGATTCTCATATACACATAGATTCACGACATTTTTGTGCGAACACTACAAACTCACCCGGAAAATTCCAAATAGTCTCATCAATCCAACTAGCATCTTTGGAGTAATTAAAAAAGGTGTTTCACAGGTTTTATACTTCTTTCATCTTCACCTTGAAACAAATTTAGGCAACCTTGAAGTTTAAAAACCCAAATTAAGCTTCTAAGTAACATCAGTCCTCACATGTACACAAACAATCACAGTATTTGAGGGAAATGAGTGCCATTCTGTCAGTGGGAGGAAAAATTCAGCAGCTAGGAAAGCTGTGGATACTCTACTAAAATAGAATTCAAAAATACTATTTGAGTTTTACCTTTTTAGAGATTAACCTGATCAGCTGTAAATACAAAATGAGAATAGAAGGATTTGCTGGCTAGGAGGAAAAGATGCTTCAGAAAATGGAATGAGATGGAAAAAAAGTAATACTAGTTACTGTTGTGAATATTGTCAATACCACCAGAAATATCAGTACCTGGGTGCCAGTTGAGAAAATTCAAAGGTTTGTGATCTGACCACTGCCAACCACCAGAAACGTCCAGTTGATTTAAGCCAATCCAGAAGATCTCAGCAATGTCATCCTTGCCTAGAGATACGGGTTTTTTTTAAGAAAACCATTAGTATAAAATGCTCATCCTTTATTGGTCTCCTTTAAATTAAAATGCATTCTGAAATGGCACGCACTCCAGGAAAGAAAGATTGCAACTGTAATTGGACATGCAAACTTTCTTGAACTGAGGAGGGATTCATCCACACAAGCCTTCTCTCCCAATGTCTTCAGATGTTTCTCCTCTGGTTTTATAGTCCCAAAGGCACTTGGATGATTTCTCCAGGTCAAGACTGAACAATTTCATAACAAGGGAGTAACATGCTACTAAAACACCAACTGCCACTCTGGCCTGTATTCGAGATTTTGGGGACATTCCTCATTAACAATATGAACAACATCTAACTGCTACAATGAAATCACACAGATAAATTTAAATAACCCCCGAAAATGAGATTAGCACCTTAATTTTGCTACACAAGTGAAAGCCAAAATATTTGAAGTACAATCAAGTTTTAACTCAGAGACTTAGCACAGAAACTAAAGTGCTGCCTCCACTTTATAAAGATTTCACAATATTCATATGTGAATAATTACACCTACCTTGTATGTAACTTAATTCAGATGCATTTTGGATGCTAAGTAAATCTCCTCCTTGCCTTTGACATGAAATATAAGCTTCCTTCCAAGAAAGAGCAGACTGTGTATTAAACTGGTAGCAATTTTCAGACCCTGGATCACGTTCCCAGATATCATGACAACCATCCTCTGTTTAAAGGAAGCAGCAGGTACTTGTAACTACAGCTATACAGAAACATTATGAAAGTTCTGAAAGAAAAGGTTTTGAGTATAATATTGAGAGTCTACTGATTTTTATACTGGTCATCACAAATACTTGCAGTGTAAGCCAATGCTGCCATAGGAAAGCTTTTACACAGCTTAACAGCCACAAGAAGGTGAAGCTGCACATAAGAGAAGGGACAGAATGACTTTAGGATGTCTATTTAGAAACCAACGTGCCTGGCTGCAAGCAGATTCCCCATTTTCCATCGCGAGAATAATCTTCAGAAGTGGCGCACCATTTCCCACCCGTGTGCGTTTCATCCTGAATGCAGTCATGATGCCACACCTTGTCATACAGAAACGGGAACTCACAGGGTTTACCATAAGAGTTGCCATCTTTGGTATAAACTTCTGCAGGAAAAAAAAAATGGAAGTAAAATAAAGAAGTAAATACATCCCCCTTTCTTAGAAATGCAAAGGACAGCAAATCAGTGTTACTGCTTGTACGGACACAGTTAACCTAAAAGCATGCAAATCACACTTGTGGTCATAAAATACCGTATCTTCTTGTTACAGATAATATTCAGCAATGCCAGAAGTGAAAAAAAAAATACATAGAGAAATATTTTTCTGTACTTTTTCTTCTGAGAAACAGCAGAAACTTGTCTCCCCCATCCGGGTAAGTTACAGATAATCCATTGTCCTATTGAAACCCAGGTGCTCTGCAGAGTCCTACAGAACGAGGACTCTTAAGAACCAACTCATACAGAAGAGGGAAAAGGTAAAGCACATTTTCACCACTTCTTCCAGCAAGCATGAGATTTCAGACAAGACTGGCTTCCATGGCAAGTGCACACACTACCATACCAAAGCTCACAGTCCAGCAGGCTGTGAGCTGGCAGCATGCTCTGAATTTGACTGCACAGCCTACCAGCAAAGACAACATCCTCAAACCCTGCTAACAGGAAAATTCCCATCATAGTAAGAAGGACAGTATCAGTTCTGATACAAAGTGGCTGTTATTTCATAATTAAATAGGTTTGCACTGAAATATGGGGGCAGGGGGGATTTAAACCTGCTAAGAAAGCCACTCGCCAACACAACTTCTGCAGATGTGCAGTTATTTTTTATCAAAAACCTTTAAAGTTTCATATTTGAGTATCAGTGCCTCTCTACAGCACAACATTCTATTGCTTTACTGATCAGTCTTTTCACATTAACTAATTCTAAGAACTCACTGGCACATACTCAAAAAGCCCTTAACAAATAAAAAATCTCCAAACCCCTGTGCAAACTTACTCACCGTGGTAAGGATACCGACATACATCACTGGAGGAATTGTTGCTTTTCCACTGGTCTGTTGCATTTATGCTTGCAGTCACAAAGTTATTCTTGATAGTCACTTTGTACTGAGATGCACCAACGATGGAAGCATCAGCACATCGCCACCACAGCATTAATTCTGAGTTACAATCAACCATTTTCAGGCGAGACACTGATTTGGTGAATATATCAAGTCCCAGGCACTGCCGGGACCCCAAGTGGAAGAGGCGATTCTGGGATACCCATTTCCATAAAGCTTCACTTGTGTCCCCGCAGTCATCTATCACTATCAGCGAGTTTTTAACTTGTATGCACTTGTTCTGTTTGTCATGGCGAATGGTAAAAAATTCATTGCCTGTGTAAGAACAAACATACGGCTGTAATTCAGTATGATTTTCAAAGGAAGCTCCTTTTTAAAAGGGTAATCACATTCTGAGAAATGCTTTCAGAAAAGTACCGCAACCGCTGTCCCTAAGTTAAACCACTTCTTTCGTAGAAGCCACATCCAGTGCCATTTTCCTGCTCTTTAGTGAGTATTAACTTCTAGCGGAACCGAGCTCTTTCAAAGTCTTTATAAAATGAGGAGAGACAAAATGAGACTCCTAAGTCCAATTCTAGTGATGGGAATTCTTCCTCTGTATTTAACATACACTGATTGCATCAGCCCTGATTAATTTGCAGGCTTACTGGGTAAAGAATCTTGTCTTCATGCCTATCTGCAAACACAGTAACACACACAACAGACACCATATAATATAATTAATAATAATCTTCACTTACTAAGCACTTTTTTTTAAACTATGTATCATATATGATACACAGCATGAGAAGTTTACACGTGAACCAGTTTGTGGGTGCAACTGCAGTACTATTAAGTTAACTGGCTCTGCTTTGAGGAGAAAGTTTTAGAATGAGTATCCCACCAAAGACAACACACAACAGATTAGGAGTATAATTTTAAAAATTATATAGGGACCCTAGTTTCATTTTCAGTTGTGATAAGTTTCATTTTCATTTCTGGCATAGTTTGTCATTAAAGAGAAAAATGACAATTGATAAAGCAGAGTGTACCATTTAAAAATATGTGGATCATCCTTCTAATACAAGCTAACACCTCTGCCAGTATAAGAACACTTCTGACAAGCAGCAGTAGGTTCAAGCGAACCATGAAAAAATGCCCTGAAATTATTTCTATGCCACAATAAAGATGGCTCCACAGTACAGAACTTTCACTAATCAGCCTGAAATGGACCTTGGCTGTCCCAGACCCACAAGGCTATTATTCTGCTGCTTAAATAGGGAAACTGCTGAGTAGTATTTTGTATTTAA